>JAQZBX010004829.1:0-21024 GCA_029593785.1 Cabassous unicinctus
ATTTGAATGCTTTATCTACTTAATCTTTTTTTGGGATGGGGTGGGAGATAGAGCTATTGTTCCAAATTCTTTTCTTCTGTTTGCATCAAAGACCTTTGCCTTGTGACTCTGAAATTCCCTTCTGTAGAAGTTGAATATACTTTCTCACTTCACTGATGTAGACGAAAGTTACTAGGTAGATTCTGGCTCCATGCCTTGAGGCAGCACACATTTCCATTTCTCTTCTGGGAACTTCTATCATGGAAAGAACATGCATGGGTCAAAAAAGAATGAGAGACACATAAAGTCTACCTGGATCCAATCTCTAGCTTAAAAGCATGCCCAAACCAACCTAGCCTAGATAATCTGAACTAGAGTTGACCTACAGATGAATGAGGGAAATAAAATGATTGTTGTTTTAAGTCACTAAAATTTTAAGGTTTTTTTTAATGCAGTATTGCTGTAGCAATAGTTGATGGAGACAGAAATCAGTACCTAGAAGTGAGATGTATCCAGAAAAAAAAAAGACTAAAATATTTAGTAATGACTTTGAGACCATGAGGCCATGGTAAGGAAACCATTGTTAGAGTAAAATTATATGTGATAAGAAAATTGCTATAGGCGGTTGGAAAATATGATAATCTGTATTACGCAGTATCAGATCAATGCTTTGATAGCTTTGCCAGGGCATGGGGGGTGTGATATGTGGTATTAGATCTAGAGCTCTACCATTAAGATATGGTCTCAGGATATATACTAAATTAAGTGTTTGGCTATACTCTTCCGTATAAGACCCAGGAAAATGCAGCTGATTTCTAGAACAAAATTTTAGTCAGATAAAAGTTTCTAAGAAGATAAAGACAAAGTCACAATGTAATTATAATTAACATAAAATACCTATAATTAAACTGTTCTTAATTAATTAAGTTAGATTTTAGATTTGCATCTGAGTGGAGGTCAAGTGTGACACAATGGGAATCCAGGACCATTGTGTATGAGAAAATATAGTTTATTACTATCAGGTCCCAGAGAAAGAGGGATAAAAGAGTTAATAGGAAGCAAGATCAGCTCAAAGGGCTCAACCAGCAAGTGAGGAGCACACAGGCAGAGTGAGAGGGCCCCTGGATTTACCTTTATTCAAGTTCAGGAGTAGAGGTTAGTAGATTTCCCACTTGTGTCAGGGATTGGTTAATTTAAAGCAAACATAAGCGAAAAGGCAAAGGGACTGGGGATCCAAGGATGACAGGAATGGTTAACTTATCATTTGGGATCAGCTGAGAGTTTGGGGTAAGGTGTGTGGGTGGTGGCTACAGATGGGAATTTGGTCTCTGGGGGAGTTTATGGCCCAGGACTGGACAACAATTCTTTAACTAGGTCATTATTGAAGCAAGAGGCTTAGGCATGGTAAGATGCATGCCACAGCAACATCCAAAACAATTTGATGGCAATAGCATAAACCTAGAGAGAAAGACTGACAAGATCTGTGGATCTGGCTTTGGCACATGGGGTTAACTGGAATCTCAGGTATTAAAAAATATTTTATACTGGCTTTGGTCTCCATTTCCAAGAGTTAGCCTGTCACTCTCAAAAAAACAGAGCATACAATTTAAATCAAATCCCATTCATGTCAGATGGTAATTGTTCCCATTCATTTTTAAAACATGTCAACACACATGTATTTTCTTTTCAACTCAGAATATACTATAATATCAAAAAGCAAGCATAATAAAGTCCATTGATCTACTAAAAGTTAAATTCTGTTTTCTTCTTGATGGTAATAGTTTAGGAATGTTTGTAAATTATTATCATAATTTTTTAAAGGAAGTGAAAACATGTCAAGAGAGTGTTATACAAAAATGGAGAAGTTTTGCCTTTTTTCCTTCTGTGGCAAGAAAAATGGTACAACAGATGATCATTTACATTCTTCCATAAGAACAATACGACTGCTTATGCTATAAAGAATACTGGTGGGTGTATTTATTGGATGAGGTTCTGTATGCTGCTGTTTAACAGGCAGGAGTTTTGTGCACAGCATTTTTCAGCATTATGTGCATAATAGGATTTCATTACAGAAATCTCTGTACCCACACTGCAAAGTTTCATATTATTATTATGTTCAATTTAGATTTAATTTAATGAGAAACTGCTTTCCCATTTAACTTCATTTTCATGTCTAATTCAGTTTTTCTTGAATTGGATAGATGCAGAATCTGTTTTCATTACAAATGGTGAAATGGTTTTTTGTTATTCAGCACATTTGATTTCTTTTTATAATTTTTATTCAAAAGACTTCAGAATACATCTTTTACAACCATGGCTTCAGACATCATTTGATTATCTGATTTTATATTTTATTCACAATCTATTGTTGAAAAATATTTTGAGGCTCATATATATTTAGTTAATAATTAAAATGTAAGGAGAAGTCATAATGGCTGAAATGTTATTTATTGGTTACTTAAATTATAAACATAGAGAAGACATTGACAGTTAATTTGATATGAAATTGTGTTCATTTATTCATTCATTAAAAGAACAACTGACAATCCATCATATGTAAGGGTGCTTGCAAGAGCTGAGAATAATGGATACAAAGAAAAATCACATCTTCATTGACCTTACAATCTAGAACATCTAACCAAGGGAAATATATTTACAGTATTTACAAAACTTTATTTTACCAATTATAAAATTATTAATACTAATTTCTCATTAACTTATCTGATTTATCAGATTAATGAGTTTATCTGATTTATTCATTTATTTATGATTTATTAATTATTTGATTTTTACTTTTGATGTCAGTCTGGTGAAAACAAAGCTCTCTGAGCCTCCACCTGCTTGGAGTAGTTTATCCCTACACATTTATTCACACTGAAGTTCTATTAACAGTTTTTTGGTTATCTGTAAGAAAAAAATATAAGAAAATAGTTTTTATGCTATTAAAATCTTAGTTTGAAAGAGCTTACACAAATATAAGAACTTCCCTTCCCAACAAATCTGCAACAAGTTATTAGAACTTTTGGTAGTTGTAGAATTACCCCAAAGTCATACTTTAAATATAGATTAAGCAACATTGGGATTCTGATGGTTTCTCATTTTAACCTCACCCCATCCTAGTTGTGGTACAGGGAAGGCATTGTTAATAATACAGAAGCTAGCAGTTAATAGAGGTTATTATGTGCCAGGCACTGTTCTAAATAATTTATCTTATATAATTCTCAATAAAACCTCATATGTTAGATTCATGGTTACTTTTGTTTTACAACTTGATAAACTAAAGACTAAACAATTTAAATAACTTGCTCGAAGTTATAGTAATAAAAAGTAGCAGTACAGAGATTAGAATTCATAAGTTTGGTGCCACAGATTCATAATCACTAATCTATGATGCCTCTCACTGAACCTTGCAAAAGCTGACCCCTTTGTGTCTTTCAGCTATTTAGTTGTTCTAATAGGAAAGCCCTCCAATCCTGCCCTCAACAAGAATACTTGTGCTTCCACGAATATCTATAGGGGTCAGAGTCCCAGACAACCAAAAGGTTCCTGCACTCCAGTCTGTGGAAACAACACATTTGTGTACCCCACCTACACAAACATACACTAGCTCCCTTTTCTAAGCAGTATTTCATGAAAATCCATTAATCCACAATTCCAGATCATTTTCCCCCTAGAATTATTCCACAAAAGTCACATTTGTGAATATGTAGATTACTTAGCAAATTTGGTGACTATGAACACTGCTAAGAATTTAAAACCAGGATCTTTGTGTTTAGTGAAATAAAAATATTCTCAAATAAATTGCACCTTCACTTTAACAATTACCTATTTTTTTTTTTTTTTTTGCAGAAAACCTTCTTGCTGGTTTTCACACTTCCCTAGAAAATAGTTCGAGTCTTACACACTGAGAGGGTTTCTATCTTCTGTAGGTCTGGCTGATAAACAGTAAAACAGGAATAGCAATTGTAACATAAACAATGTTGAAATGTTATTTTTTGTAGATTATTTTCTATTTTTTCTTAGGAAAAGAAAAATAAAAACTGAAATGTTATGACATTAACTCATTAAAACATGTTTTATACCACATTAATGATTATTAAATGTTATTTTTAATGCTACACTGTATTTTAAATTTAATATTTAACCCTGTAACCATAAGCAAGAAAAAGAAACTGCCTCTAATTTGAACAAAATAGTAACTTATTGCAAAGATTTAGGTAGCTATCACAAATACTTAGAGGTCTGGAAAACCATCTCAGGTGCTCCACTGCTAGAACCAAAGTAAAATTATGGCATAGTACTGGCACCGTGCATACACCAATGCCATCTTGCTGAAGACTCAGTGCTGTCACTGGATAGTATACCCACTGTTGGCAATACTAACATCTATGCCCCCAGAATCTGGGCATCGTTGCCATTGTCAGAGCCAGCAAATTGGACACCCCCTTTTTTGAATTGCTAAAATTCAATTTATTCCAGTGCAGGTATGCCTGATTGAACCATATCATATGCTAAAGGCCTACCTTTTGTAATAGGAGTTGGCCCTGCCTACATTAAGGGGATTGGATTCTGGGCAGCTAAAATATGAAAAATACCTGTTACAACCACCAACATATTAATTGTAATATTAAAGAAGGTTAGAAGAGTGGAGGGGAAAACAAAAAGTCTTTCATTTAATTTTTTCCCTTCCGACTGCTTCACTGTTCCCAGGTACTCAGGACCAGAGTTGTTTGCAGTTCCAGAAAATAGTCAGGTTGGGACAGTATGAAACAATCAATGCAGTGCTCTGGGAACTCAAGTAAAACAAAGAAATATGGAGACATACATGAAACAAAATAAGGCAATGTTACAGCACCCCTGCCTGTGTTATTTTATCTACATTCTTATTGTTTTAAAATTGTGTACTTTCCCCCTAGGTAGCATGAAGGAATTCCTTAATTATGAGTTATTGACCCACATCAATACTGGAAAAGAAAGAAGCATCCTTGTACTAAGATCCTTTCTAATGTACAGGTCCTTCCTGCGTGAGAGTTGAGTGTCACATGATGTCAAAAACTCAAAGGGAGAAAATACAGTCATCTCTGAATAAATAGCAACACCAATTTATCCAAACATCTTGAAAATTTTCCCACAGTGGTGATTAAGACTGTATTTCTTTCATGTGAAAGAAACTTCATACAACCTCTTCTGGTCATTATATCTATTGTATTTGTAACATATTTTAATTTATTGGCTATACCATGAGTTGCATATAAATGACATTATGGTTAATAACCAAACTCAAAAGGAGAAATTATAATAATCATGTGGATGGTCTGTGAAACTCAAGGACAAAATGACTGCAGGGTTTCATTACAAATGAGATCAAGGAATATCTGCATGTCTGCTTCATTCCTTCCTTTCTCCTTGAAAATGTTCACCTCTACATCTGCCATCCACAAGGCAGGCTTGGCAGCTCTCAATCTTTATTTTGTGCAGTTTCATCCAAAAGAGAAATACTTAACTCCATGTCCAAACTGCCGGGGACAGGACATTTTTGGCTAACTTTAGTTCACATGCTCTCCCAAGGCATGCAGTAAGCTGAGGGATTCAGTAGTTTGGATGGTCTGTCTGAATAGATATGAATGAGAAGAAGGGAAGTTCCCTCGAAAAAATCAGGAGGAAAAGAGTTACTAAGAAGAGAAACCAATAAAACTTCACTATAGTCCATAGCTTGGATACCTAATAGACACAAAGCCTTCTTTTCATGTGTGAAACTTTTTAAAAATGTCTTTGGACAACATAATGCACATAAGTATAACCATCTAAAATTATTTCCAGCTTCTTTCCTACAAAAGACCGCTTAGTGGAAACTATGGTTATATCTTTGAACTGGTGTTCTCTGAATATAGAATTTTTTGGTGATGGATATTCACCCTTTAATTTGGTCCCAATTTTGGATATTATTTATTTACAACTCATAGGCTAACTAATAAATTAAATTAGGTTACTAATACTTTACATATAGTGATGGGGAGAAAAATTATAAAGTGCATTTGAAAACATCATTTTGGATAAGAGTATAGGGGAAGTATGCTGGATGAGTAATGAGCTGGAACATATGCCATTCCATAATACATGAAAAGATTTATTATAGGACATATCTGATCATTAAAAACTAACACATTATGATTGAGAAAGTTAAATGAGTTAATACACATGAAGTGGTTAGCAGAGTGCTAGGCACATGGAACATACTCAGTAAATACTAGAGTTATGATGATAAATTTATTCATGTTTTCATGCAGAAGTAAGTTCCTTGATAAAATTTGCCTGCTCACATTCTTTCCCATAAAAGTTTTTTAATGTCCAAAGTTCTCCATTGACCCCTTTGAATAAAGTTTTGGGAAAGATTCTTCTGCAGGTTACCTCCAGTGTTTAAAAAAGTAAAAGTGATATGTGGAACCATACTTCCAGCAATCTACGTAAGAGGCTTCCATCCTGAGTAATGTATGAGTAATAATGGGCTAGCACAGATAGGAAGTATTCTTTACCACTTTATCTGTAATAAAATTTCTGTTCACAGATGCGTTTAAATAGAATAAGTACAGTGGGTAAACCTGAGGAAAGTGTATCCATATTTGATTTTCCTTACACTTTACCCCTTTTAATATGACATGGTATTGACAAAGGTTTGTCATCAGAGGCTGATATTAGGAAACACTCATTTATTGCTTAAAAGTCTTGAACAATATTTCCTAATATTAAGACAAATTTGAGTACCACATCACTTGCCTTGAATTCATATGCAAACACAAACATGTTTCCAAATGTAGAACTAGTCATTTGTCTTTTAAACATTATCACAAAAAATCACAAGGGTAAAAATTACTGAAAATAAATTCCTAAAACTGGGATTAGGTCTTTCGGAAAATCCTGCTTTATTAAAGCAGTGTCTATATAAGTTAGTGCTTCAGATCATGGCACTTTGTCATTTGCCTCATGTAATTCATTTCCCTGCCACATCCTTAAAGATCACATAAGTGTGAAGTTCTGGCTTTAAATTCCAGCTCCCCAAAATACACATTAGCTAAGGGTACTTTGGCAAATAAAGCTTTAAGAAATGCAATTTTTCTTATCTGTAAAATGGCAACCAAAGTACCTAACCCAATGCCTGGAATATAACAGGCCTCCAATAAAAGTAATATATTTACCCTGCAAGCAATGTAGGTTAGGACTTGGTATAGCGAGGTCTGATTCAGAATCTATTCCTCTCTTTGGAGAACTGTGAGGGTGAGATTACCACAAAACATGACATTTTTTAACCTAGATATGGTGTTGGGTGATATTTTTGCTTTTGATAAGAGGACTACTTCAATAACACAGGATAGGGGATTTGAAGGCAAACTCACACCCTGACCTAGGTAGAGCCATCATTTGTGAATTTCACTACAAGCCAGAGTTTTGGTAAATTCAGACACTGTCACATACATATAATTTCTACAGGAATATTATGGAGTCATATCATGTCAACCTTCAGGTCCTCAGTTTTGTAGCAAATTTAATCAGTTCACCAAAAGGTGAAATTTCACCCATATTAAAAGAGAATGAATAAATTAAAATATTAATTTTCTAGTTACAGAGATAAATGGGCTTAATTAAACATGATGTTGAGGGAGAAAAACAATTTATATAAATATACTTATGGATACATGCTTTATATAAGTAAGTAGTGTCCATAGAAATAATATACATTAATTTCAGTAGAGCATTTAATTCCATATTTATGTTTGTCCTTCTTTCTTCCCTCCCTCCTTCCCTCCCTTCCTTCCTTTCTTTATTCCTTCTTTCCTTCTTTACTTTATATATCACATTTGTTAAAGCACAGAGATGAGTAAATAGGTGTTTTATATTTTCATTTACCTATGTATATTTTGAATCTATCACAAGTAATAATAAAAAGTCATGGGGTGATTATCTATCCCCATATGACTATTCTTTATGACAGATAAAACCATCAAAGTGGCCTGAAACATTTTCTGTCAAAAAAGAAATTGAATGTTCGCTATTTCATTCCCAATGGCCATTGATTCAAATATTTATTCCATTTGAATCAGTGAGTTGAACTACATGCCTTAATTAGAATGTATAATATATGCTTATTAATAGCTATGCAGAACCTCTTGTATCCTTACAATTCAACATAGAATTCACTTCAAAATTATTCAAAGGGTAAGAAATAGGTTGATTTTAATAGGGTAAAAACATGAAGTTTTCATATCTGCCTTCCCCATTTGCTTATGGTTTCCAGTGTGTTTGAATGCAGAAAAATGGTTTTCGTAGCAAAATGAAAATTCTCAGTCAAGATATTAATACAAGATAAAACACAAATGAATCTCTCTTTAGATTAAAATGTTTTTAAAAAGGAAAGGACTATAAATGACTCCTTAAATGGTACACAATACAAAAAAATTAATTGGCTTCTATTTTCAGTAGAAAAAAATCTACACTCTATCTAATATGGTTTCTGCTTTGAAATGGTCACTTTTCAAAGACACAAAACTCTAGTACAATTATTCAGAAACTTGAGCTATAACTCTTTGGCATTTTTCTCAAATTCAAGTATGAAATAGAATGGTGTTTGTGGAGGACTGTGCTCAGGAAGAGGTACATTAAATTTGTATCACTGGCTTTCTGCAGTGAAATAATTAGATATTTTTGAAGTGGTAGTAATCCATTTCTGTGTTCTTAGACTTTTATAAAATAAAAAGAAGCAGGATGAAAATTTAAAATAGTAATCATAATTTATTTTTTAACTTAAAAACCCTTTATTGCTAAAAAATACTAACCATCATCTGATCCTGCAATGATTCATAAACTTTTTGCTTGTGGAAAGTCTTGCCTAGATGTTGATGGCTGATGACTGATCGTGATGGTGTTTGCTGAAGGTTGGAGTGGCTATGGCAATTTCTTAAAATAAGACAAATGAAGTTTCCTGCTTTGATTAACTCTTCCTTTCACAAAACATTTCTCCATAGCATGCAATACTGTTTAATAGCATTTTACCTACAGTAGAACTTCTTTCAAAATTGGAGTCAATCATCTCAGACCCTGCTGCTGCTTTATCTAAGTTGATTAATATTCTAAATCTTATGTAGTCATTTCAACAGTGTTTACAGCTTTTTCACCAGGAGTAGATTACATCTCAAGAAACCACTTTCTTTGCTCATCCATAATAAGTAACTCCTCAACTGACAAAATTTTACAATAACATTGCAGCAATTTAGTCACATCTTCAGGATCCACTTCTAATTCTAGTGTTCTTGCTTATTCTACCATATCTGCAGCTTCTTTCTCCATTGAAGTTTTGAACCCCTCAAAGTCATCCATGAGGGTTGGAACCAACTTCTTCCAAACTCTTGTTAATGTTATATTTTGACCCACTTCCATGAATTATTAATGCTGTTAATGGCATCTAGAATGGTAAATCCTTTCTGGAAAGCTTTGCATTTGCCTAGATCCATCAGAGGAATCACTATGTATGACAAATATAACCTTATGAAATGTATTCGTTACCTAATAACCCTTGAAAGTCAAAATGACCACTTGATCCATGGGTTGCAGAATGAATGTTGTGTTACCAGGCATGAAAACAACATTCATCTCATTGTACATCAGAGGCCCATTAGAGTTCTTGGGTGATGAGGTTCATTGTCAATGAGGAGTCATATTTTGAAAGGAATCTTTTTATCTGAGTAGGTTTAAATGGTTGGCTTAAAATACTCAGTAAACCATGTTGTAAACAGATATTATCCAGACTTTGTTGTCCATTTACAGAGCACAGGCAGAGTAGATTTAGCATAATTATTAAGGGCCCTAGGATTTTCAGAATGGTAAATAACCATTGGCTTAAACCTAAAGTCACAGCTGCATTAGCCCATTATAGGAAACTTAGCTTGTCTTTTGAAGTTCTGAAGGCAGGCATTGACTTCTCCTTTTTAACTATTGAAGTCCTAGATGCCCAGCTGTGCATATGACGGTCAAGCCCTGAATCTCAGCAGAGTTTCAGCCAACACCTACATTCCAGTTCATTGGACTCACCCAGGACAACTAACAAAAGGATGATGATGGACAATGTCCACCCCAAAAAACAGAGAGTATCTACAACTGCAAGCAAGACAGTTCCTTCCATCTGCCCCATAAGATCTAAACCCCTTCTCAATCTGAGGCAGAGTGGGCATCACCTTCCCCAAATCCTCAAGTTTGAGGAATAAACAAACATAGAGGGAGAATTCAACTATGGACTAAAGTAGTCTTTTTTATGATTCTTGTGATGGAAGAATTTGTAACACTGATATAAAGGCAGTGGCCACCAGAGGTTCTGAGAGGAAGGAGAGAGAAGAATAGGTGTAACATGGGGCAATTTGGGACATTGGAATTGTTCTGCATGACACTGCAATGATGGATACAGGCCATTATATATTTTGTCAAAACCTATAAAATTGTGCAAAGTGTAGACTATAATGTAAACTATAGACCATGGTTAGTAGCAATGCTTCAATATGTGTTCATCAATTGTAACAAATGTATCAAACAAATGAAAGATGCTGTTAATGTGGGATAGTGTGGTAGGGGGAGGGGATAGAGTATATCAGAATTCTCTATATTTTCTATGTAACATTCATGTAATCTAAAGCTTCTTTAAAAATAAAATAAATTAAAAAATTAAAAAAGTTCCAGATGGCATCTTCTTCCAATATAAGGCTGTTTTGTCTGTATTGAAAATCTCTTGTTTATTGTAGCAATTATCATTACCTTAGCTCAATCTTCTGGAAAACTTGTTGCAGTTTCTACATCAGCATATGCTACTTTACCTTGCACTTGAATGCAATGGAGATGGCTTTTTTCCTAAAACCTAATGAATGAACCTCTGCTAGCTTCCAACTTTTTTTTTTCCTGCAGCTTCCTCACCTCTCTTAGCCTTCTCAGAATTAGAGAAATAGGGTCTTGCTCTGGATTAGGCTTTGGTTTAAGGGAATGTTCTGGCTGGTTTGATGATCTATCCAGACCACTAAAACTTTCTCTATATCAGCAATAAAGCTGTTTTGCTTTCTTTTCATTTGTACACTGGAGTACAACGTCTAATTTCCTTCAAAAACTTTTCCTTTGCATTCACAACTTGGCTAACTGCTAAAAGAGGCCTAGCTTTTGAACTATCTCGGCTTTAACATCCCTTCATCACTAAGCTGAATCATTTCTAGCTTTTATTTAAAGTGAGAGACTTGTGACTCTTCCTTTCACTTTCAATTGAAAGACCATTGTGCAGTTAATAGTTGGCCAAATCTCAAGATCGTTGTGTCTCAAGGAATAGGAATATCAGCAGACAGCACCAGTGCACTGGGTGTCCCATCAGAGTGGTGAAGGTTCCCAGCTGTTCTGCCAGAGGCCCAAAGGACCTCATCCTCATCATAGATGGTGTCTGTAAGGAAGGGCAGGAGCTCCTTCCAGGTCCTTTCGACACCGAGGGTCAAGGCAATAGTGCTTAGGACCAGCAAAAGCTGAGCTTCCTGCTGAGAGCCCCCGTGTTCCCCTCGCCATCTTCCCCAAGTCCCCTGTAGCCTCCTGATTTGCACATCCTCATTGTAGAGCTCATCTATGAGCTCCGCGGTGGGGTAGAGCGAGTTGTCGTCTTTCGCCACTGCCATCGTGACTCAGCCTGCGCTGTGCTGCTGCAGTAAACAAAATTTAAATATCACAGTTTTTAAAAATACATTACCTTACTATTTTAGGGTTTAAAATTTTTGCTGACATTGAGAGCATTCTCATAATTGAAATACATTGATCTGAATTTAATCCCTACCCTTTTCAGAATAGAACAGGCAGAAAACTCACCTCCATTGTTACAAGTATGGAATGGAATTTTCATGATGGGGTTGATCTTTCAATATATACTTTTGCTGGGGGAATTACTTCTAAAAGAAATGACTAAACATCAGCACACAAAGAATTTGATTGAATGCTCACCTATATTATATAGCTGTTTATAACAATATGACTTCCTTTTATGAATAAAATCCCTTATCTTGGATAATTGCACTACCCTGTATTTGATCACATGAACCATAAATTTTAATTTCTTCTATTATTTTCCATTTCCCATGCACTAAATGCGGATACTTATCTTGGTGTGTGTGTGTGGGTGTGTGTGTGTTTTTAAGTGTGTATGTATGTGTGGTTGTATTGGGATGTGTGGAGGGAGGTTCTGTATAATTAAACTTCTTGACTCTTTAAAATCTATTTTCTACAATTCAGACTAATTCACATGGATAATTCTAAAATGTAAATCTGTTCATTTAATGGCTCCAAATTACCTTCCAGGGTAAACATACAAGGTTCATAAAGATATAAATCCACTTTGCCTTTCTAATTTCATCCCTATGATTCCTTGCATCCTACCATCCTTAAGCATCAAACTTGGCAGGGCTCTTTGAAGCTTTTGGGTACTTCCAAAAGATTGGATACTTTCTAATCTTTCTCTTTTCCATAGCACTGATTACATATATCTATTACACTCACTATCACATGGTTTTCAAATTGGCCTTTCCCTTTAAAACTAGATACTCATTGTAGGAATAATTGACACATGATAAGCACACATAAATATTTCCTGAATAAATGGATACTGAATCTGTAACTTGGACCTTCAAATACCAATATATAGACTTTATTTTTTAATATCTTTTCACTCTTTAATTACCAATTAAATGGACTATGGTTGTTTATATGAGACTGATACAACTTTTTCAATATTTCTACAACAAACTTCCACTATTAATTTTATAGAAAAAAATACATACACATGCCATCTACCCCAGGAATTCACTAGCAGGTATGTATAGATAAAGACATCAAAATAGCTTTTAGTTTTTTGGACTTGCAGGACCTTAGTTTTTTCATCCCGAGACTCATCAGTGAAAATGCCTCAGAGTCTCCACCACCACTCTTGATGTTCCACTGCCTTCCTTTGTGCCCTTGCTGAATTTTGCCTGTGCTAAACTCTAATTTCAAAATCTTCATAGTAAAATAACTGGTTAACATTCATTCATCTTTAGCTGTAAAAAGACCTCTCTCTCCTCAGAAGATCCCACAGGATAGCTGCTTGCTCTCTAAAGCATAATGGAGCATCTTCAGTTTCAGTATAGTTCTTTTAATTCTAGAGTACACTCTCATCATGATGTGCTGGTTGGCACTTGTGATTTGAAGTGAAAACCACCACTCTGCTGCCAGATTTCAGACCATGTTGCTCAATCCAGCTCATGGCTCTTTATTTATATGCTCATTCACTAAAACCTTTATTCAGATAATAATATCTCCTTTTAAATGATTTTATATAATACCAATAAAAAACAAAACAGAGCTCTTTTTAAAACATTAAGTTATCAGATGAACAAGAATATATTCTATCAAATTTAAACATGTTGTGGTGGTGGTTTGAAGCTGTAGGTACCCCAGAAAAACATGTTATTATTTTAATACATTCCTGTGGGTCTGTGAACCCTTTGTAAGTAAGCATTTTGATGAAGTTACTTCAGTTAAGAGAGTGTGGCCCACCTCAATCAAGATGGGTCTTAATCTTAATCCTATTACTGGAATACTTTATAGGAAGATTTAATTCAGACAGACAGAGAAAGCTAGAAAAAACAAGTAGCTAGATATTGATGGAACCTGGGAGAGAAGGGAGAGACCAGGAGACACTGCTATGTGCCTTGCCATTTAACAAAGGAGACAGGGTTAACCAACAGCCTACCCCAGAAAGCCACAGTCTTGGGGAAGAAAGCATCGCCTTGGTGACACCTTGATTTGGACTTTCTTCTAGCCTCAAAATCATAAATGAATAAATTCTCATGTCTATCCTGACTCATTTCATGGTATGTGCTTGAGAAGCCTAGAAAGCTAAAACAGATTTAGGTACCAGGAGAATGAGGTGCTGCTATTGCAAATACCTTTAAAAAAAATGTGGAAATGACTTTGGAATTCAGTAATGGGTAGAGGCTGGAAGAATTGAGAGACACTTGATAGAAAAGGCTTAAGTTGCTTTGGAGAGACTGTTGGTATCAATATGGATGCTAAAATTACTTCCAATGAAGGCTTAGACAGAAATGATGAATGTTTTATTGGAAACTGGAGGAAAGGTGATCCTTCTTTTTAAAGAGGCAGAGAACTTGGCAAAATTGATTTCTGATGTCAGATGATGGCAGAACTTGAGAGAGATGAACTTGGATATTTAGCTGAGCTTTCCAAGCTAAGTATGGAAAGTGTAGTCTGGTTTTTCCTTGTGAGATGAAAGGGAATTAGCTGAGAACTGAACTCCTGGGCACAAAGAAATCAGAAACTGGAGGTTTGGAAAATTATGAACTTCTAAAAAACAAGTCCCCAGAAGATAGTGCTTCATGTGAGGGTTTATCTGAGCATGGAACCAGTCAGCAATTTCCATGCAAGTCAGGATTGGAGGTGTAGTTATGCAGGAGAGGTCTGTGGACAGTTCTTCTAGCTAATGGATTGGACCTCTCTGAACTAAATGCAAAACTGACAAGTTTTGTACATAATTTGTATGAATGGAACCACTGCCAGCCTGGACTAAAAGGGACAGAAAAAGGACAAATTGAAGGGAAAATCACTTCAAGGACAGAACCATGTAAGCTGCGTTCTGAACTGAAGCCACCTTCACAGACCAAAAGAGCAGGTACACAAATTTGTATGGAAAGAATGAGTCTGCCCCAGTGCTTGGAGAAGGCAGGCCTTCCACGCTTTGTTCAGGAAGACTGCTACTACCCCAGTATCCAGAGGGGCTGGAGCCTGTGTCCCAGAGATTGCAAAGGGTCTGGCTAGAGACCCTCCCAGTGGTCCCAGTCTCCCAGTGCTTGAAGAAGGTTGAGTCTGTGTCTCAGGAAAAGTGGAGAATCTGGCCACCATGCTATTGTTCCAAGAAGGCGGAGCCTGTGCCTGAGCATTCACAGACAGCCTGGCTGCCATTCCAGTGCTTGGAGAAGGTCGATCCTTCACCTCAGTGTTTGAGGAGAGCATGGCCACTGCGCAAATACTTGCGGCTGCTGCTTCATCAAGCGTAGCGGACAAAACATCATTCCATAGCTGATGCTTAAACCGTGACATCTAATGAAGTATGCCCTGTTGGATTTCTGAATTGTTTGGGATCCATGACCCCTGTTTTCCTTCTCATTTCTCCCCATGGAAATAGGAATGTTTATCTTATGCCTGTCCCACCATTGTATACTGGAAGTAGATAACTTGCTCTCTGGGTTTCACAGGTCTACAGACAAAGAAGATTTATACTCCAGGACAGACCACACCCATGACCAATTTTGATAAGACTGTACTAATCATCGTTTGTGAAATGATTTAAGACATTTGGGATATTTTGATGGGATAAGTATATTTGGCATATAGAAAGAGCATGTCTTTTTGGGATCCAGAGGGTGCAGTGTGGTGGTTTAAAGTTGTATGCATCTCATAAAAACATGTTCTTAAATTTAATCCATTCCTGTGGATGTGAGCCCATTGTATGTAAGAGCCTTTGACAAGGTTACTTTAGTTAAGAATTGTCAGGATGTGTCTTAATCCTATTCCTGGAGTACCATATAAGTGCACTGAAATTCAGACAGAGAGCAAGAAAGCCACAAGAAGCAAGAGGCTGGACATTGACAAAAACTGGAAGAGTAGGGAGAGACACCTCCATGTACCTTGCCATGTGACAAGTATAGCAGGCAGCCAGCCCCAGAACCACCATAGTCTTTGGGAAGAAAGCATTGCCTTGATGATATCTTGGTTTGGACTTTATTTTAGGCTCATAGCCATAAGTGAATAAATTCCCATTATCTAACCCAACCTACTTCATAGCATTTGCTTGAGCAGCCCAGGAAACTAAAACATTGATATATCCTTGTAAAAAGTAGCTTTATCTTAAACATTTTCTCAAACACTTTACATTTATATTTTCATTTAAAAGCCATTTCCATTATTTCAAGGGAATTGTCACTTTATAAGGTGATTTGGCAGAACGTACCTTTACTTGATGCATTTTTCTAAATAGCTAAAATAGTTCTTAGACATCTCATTAATCCTCTGTTTCTGTGATGTAGGAGGTGGTTATCATTATCCTCATTTTACAGATGGAGGAAGAGGCATAAGAGGTTAAGAGACTTGACACAGGGTACAGGAAGAGAATCCAGGAATAGAAATGATGGCACTGGATCTTCTAAGTGTGAATATGGAACTTTCCTTTTGTTTTCATTATACACTTGAAAATCATGAGTAGAAAAAGTCCTAAGACCCATTTTTTTAAAAAAGATTTATTTTATTTATTTATCCCCACCCCCACCAGCTGTTTGCACTAGCTGTCTGCTCTCTGTGTCTGTTTGTTGTATGTTTTGTCTTCTTTTTTTTTTTAAGAGGTACCAGACACCCAACCCAGGACCTCCCATGTGGGAGGGAGGTGTCCAGTGGCTTGAGCCACTTCTGCTCCCCTTAAGACCCATTTTAAAGCAAGAATCTCATGAAATATATGTGGCTGTGCAGGTAATAGACATTTGCCATGCCATAATTTTAAGGGCTTATTTTTTTATCTTTATGGTTTCATCAGACATAAATATTTTAAATAACCTATTCATAAACAGGTTAATGATTTTAATAACCAAGGGATGTTTAGAGATTTTACAAACATCTTAGCATTATATTAGACTTTTTCCTTTGATTAAAAATGAAGGTAATTGCTTGATATTAAAACAGTAATACTGGTTTGATCTCTGCTAATTAGACTAGGTTGAAAGGTATAGTATACCAACTTACTAGGTATAATGTGGTAATGAATTTGAATACATGATGGAGGAAAAAATTAATAGGATAGGCCTGTATATGTTAATCTGGCTTTTTTCAAAAACAAGGATAATTTAGCAGTGGGACAAAGTATCACAATTTTAGAATATGCCATTCCAAAGGTACAAAGCTGGGCAATAACTTAGGTGCCAGCAAATATCAGGCAAGAAGGTAAGAATAGAAAACCCAGCTAGAGGGCTAGGGGTTTTTGGTGAGTATCTAGAATATGGGTGTTGAAAAGTTATGACTACGAAGACCTGTTCCATGCCCTGTGCAGTGGTCCCCCTTTCAGAGCCAAAATTTATGAATGGTGCAGGCACAGCAGCAAAGCCTTTTAGAAGTTAAAAAAGTGGGGACCTAGTGGGCCTTGAGAAAGTTTATACATTGGGAATCAATAACACTTTTTATACCTCAATTTTGCTTTACAAACTTGTCATGTATTAAAATTATTCACATGATATTTATCTTACCACAGTGTATTGAATGCAAAAGTTGATTAATAAATATTTCTTCTAGTTTAATTAACAGACTCAGAGGTGATCCTAAGAAATACAGCCTTAGTCTAACTAGCCACTAAGGTGAGGTTCATGTTTGAAAGCAAATCAGAAGAAATCACTAAGCTTGAATCTGTAGCTTCTATAATTCCCTCCAAATAGTAGCAACATAATCCCAGAAATTCATCTGACATTAAGTCTTTAAGAAGGAGGATCAATTTTGTTCCCAGTGTTTAATAATGGAAAGTAGATGCTAGATAGGGTCATATTTTTTTGTGGTATAAAAATAACTGGATGTAAAATAGAATTCCTGAGTTAAAAGCTATCATTTATATACTGTTTTTCCTTAGGGGAGTAATACTTTATTATAAATATCAGTTTACTCATCTGCAAAACAGGGGTTATAATGACTGTATATTCCATTAAAATGGACAAAAAGTGGTGAAAAGTTACACTTTTAAGCATTTCCTTTTTGCCAAAGGAATGCTTAATGCCAAGAAATTAGATGTCACAACAAAATAGACAATCTGTTTTCAAATCAGATTCCAAACATTAAATGCTTATTCCCCCTGAAGGGGAGTTTAAAATGTACTCATATTGCTCTACCAAACATGATCCTAATTTTAACAGAGAATGGAATTGGCAGAGGGAGCACATATTCATGGACAGTGTCACAGCTTGCCTGGCTGCTCTGACAGATAGCACACAATAGTTGGCTTAAACAATGAAAATTCATTAGCCTATGGTTTTGAGGCTAGAAGTCCAAAATCAAGGAATCTCTCCAAAGTCGGTATCATTCTGGTGCTGGCAGCCAGCGATCCTTGGGGTTCCTTCGCTTGTACCCCTGCCTTACTTCACATGGCAAGGCAATGTTCTCTCCTTTCCTTTCTGTTACCTTGAATTCTAGATTCCATTTCCTCCCTGTGGCTTTTTCTAACTATGCTTCTGGTTTCTTTCTCTTGATAAGGCATCTAGTAAAATGAATTTAGACCCAACTGCATTCAATTAGGCCAAACCTTAATTAAAAATAACGCCTTCAAGAGGCTTAGTTAAAATGTGTTCACACCCACAGGAATGTGCATGAAGATCAAGAACCCGTCTAAATTGGTGCATATAATTCAATCTACCACAGGCAGGAAATATTTAGTTTAGAAGAAGAGGAACCAAACCCCAATGTGAACAAGTAGATAATACTATTAAAAATTTGTTTCTTTCATTTCTATTATTTTTCTCATTCAATGTCCCAGAAAGTGTTAAGAAGACTTGATTTCACCTGAACACCTCAGAGTTAGGTTAAGACAACTTTTACCACAGGTAAGTTTACATAAAATTAAAATATTTCAGAGCATAATGGATGGCATCAGAGCCTTCAGATGATGTATAATATAAAATAATTTTAACAATGTCCAGATGTAAAGATTAAAAGTTCAGTATCAAGAACAAGGAGAATGGGCATCCAAACACAGATTTTGTGGATCATGTAAAAGGAGTATTGGAAGAACAGAGATTACACTATAAGCCTTCTGATTAGAACATTAACAGCAATCCCTTAGTGGGAAGGAACAGGACTTTGAGACCAGAACTCACAATATAGCATTCTTACAATATTTAACTTGTATATGAATATGAATGTGGAATAGTTCTAAAGAGTCTGCAGCAGGTATTCTTGCTCTAATCACTTATTTAAGATTCCAATTAAAATAAGTGCAAGTGCATGTAAAATTATATTATTTGACCTACTTTGTATGAAGTTAAATATTTTCAAATTCTTAATTTTATCAGAAACATTGAAATAAAAAATGTCAGTAAAAAACAGCAGAATTTAATTGTTTCAGAGAAACTGAAATTATTTTTAGAATCATAAATTCTTCAAAACATATTATACCCTATTTCTTTTAGTGCTCTATCAGACACAGGGTACTATTGTTTAGAAAGATTTGGGGAATAGAAAAATTGTCTATAGTACCGGAATTTTCTCCAAGAAATTATGGCCTGACATGTAAGCAAAATGTGATATTTTTACTAACAGATGTTATCAAAATGTTTTAAATGGCAAGTCCCTTTGGAGTCAGAGTTTTAACGAAAATTAGAGATTATGTGAAATAAATTTTTAGAAAATTATAAATGTTATCCACTGAACAACTGAAATGTTCAAGTGTTCTCCCCATTGACATCAGGTTAAATCCACACTTCTTTATATATACAAGGTTCACAGTCTGACTTTATTTTCTCTCAGCATCATGTCTTGCAGTCTCTTTTCTCCTTCCTGTTCCAGGCTCCTAAAACATTGAACCCTCAAGGTTTATCAGTTGTGCAGAAGCTCTACTGGCATCCAAGCTTTTACTTATGGCATTCCCTTATTCTAGGGGTTGGAGCACACTTTAAAACCCCAGTTTCACTTGGCTGACACCTTTACCTTCTCATTTCTGGTCAACTGGGCTCAATTTAAAGATGTCTGCTCCCTTCAGGAATTTGCTCCAACCCATCAACATTTACTAGGTGTTCCTCCCACTTTTTCTCATTGCACACTTCATTGGGATTCCATATATTTTTTCAAATCCTACATAATAGATTAAGAAATTCTGTATGGCAGCATCTCTGGCTGGCATCTCCAGTGCCTTGTCATAGTATCTTACGTTTGGCACTTGATAAAACTTTGAAGAATGGATGAATGGTGGATATTACTTTTGGCAAATGGCTCAAAAGCATTTACTTCCAATCACATTCATGAATTATAATTTCCACTTTTATCTCTTTTATGAGACTTCATCATTTGATAACTTAAAATATGCTAAATGGATTTATGCATATAAGTATATTGAAATATTTATTAGACTAAATACCTTTTGTGACAGAGAAAATATCTGGGTTCAGTAAATCCCATTATAATTTGAATTTTTTTATTTTAAAGATTTATTTTATTTATTTATTTCTCCCCATCCCCTTGTTGATTTTCACTTACTGTGTCTGCTTGTCTTCCTTGTTTTTTGTTTCTTTAGGAGGCATTGGGAGCTGAACCCAGGATCTCTGATGTGGGAAGGAGATGCCTAATCACTTGAGCCACCTCCGCTCCCTGCTTTGTTGTGTCTCTTATTATGTTTTTCCTCCCATAGTCTCTTGTTACATCATCTTGCGTCATCTTGTTGTGTCATCTTTTTCCATCAGCTCGCCAAGCCTGCCCATTGCATCAGCTCACTGTTGTCTTTAGGAGACACTGGGAACCTGTGATCCCTGCTTTGTTGTGTCTCTCTTTATGACTTTTCCTCTTGTGTCTCTTGTTGTGTCAGCTTGCCCTGCCTGCCTGTTGCACCAGCTCACTCTCTTCTTTAGGAGGCATCAGGATCCGAACCAGCGACCTCCCATGTGGTAGGTGGGAGCCCAGTCACCTGAGTCACATCTGGTTCCCTATAATTTGATTTTAACATACAGGAATAACAATTTTCCAAGTCTCTCTTACAGTTGGAGAGAACGATGTTTTGGATTTGTGGCCAACAGAATGTGGGTGATATATGCTACTTGCAGGCCGGGTCTCTGAAACCTCCCATGTGATCCTTAACAAACTCTCAGCAGTCATCTGCTTGCCACATGGAGGGAAACAGTCTAATTATAGTGATGACCATGTAGTGCCCCTACCACCAATACTGACTTAGATTAGGAATAAAACTTTGCTGTGGTTATCTAC
>JAQZBX010004829.1:21124-58719 GCA_029593785.1 Cabassous unicinctus
TAAGGAAAATATACTATTTCTAGTGATAGGAAGCTATCAAAAAGGTTTAAACTACAAGGCTCTTGTAAGACAAAGCTTTAACAAAAGTTAGAGCTTATGTGAAATAAATTGATATTTTAGAATAAAAGCATGCAATTTCAATACCCTTATTTATAACTTTTCATTTTGGTATATATATATATATATATATTCAAAGTAGAAAGAGATATAGTAAAACCATGCACCTATTAGCAAGATGCAATAATTATTAACAGTTTTCCAATATTTTATTCTTTATACCTCTGGTACTTTTCTGGTTGAATTTTTACTCATTTTAAGTATATGGTTCAATGTCAATGACAGATGGATACAGTTACCAATACCACATTTAAGATGTACACTATTTTCTTCACCCCAGAAAGTTCTCTTCTGCTTGTAGTCAATCATCCCCCCCAAACTAGGCTCTGCTAATCACTGATCTGCTTGCTGTTCCAACAGGTTTGCCTTTTCTAGAATTTCATGTAAATAAAATGATAGAGTTGGTCTTCTATATCCTTGTTTATTTTCTGTCTATTTGGTCTATAGATTTCTGGCAGAGTACTCTTGGATTCTCCAAGTGTAAATGTGGATTTTTCTATTTCTCCTTTCATTTCTGTAAGCTTTGCTTCATCCATTTTCAGGTCTGTTGCTCAATACATACACATTTATGATTGTTGTATATTGTTTGTGAGTAGACACTTTATTGTTATGCATTGTCCCTACGTTTTCCTGAGAATTTACCTTATTTTGAAATTTATTTTATCTGATATTAATAAAGCTACTTCAGTTGTCTTTTCATTAGCATTTGCATGGTATGTCTTCTTCTATAATTTACTTTGAACCTCTCTGGGTTTTTATAGTCAAAGTGGGTTTCTTAAAATATAACTTAAAATTGAGTCTTATGTTATTTTTAATATGACAATCTCTGTCATTTAATTGTAATGTTTATACATTTTATATTTAATATGATCATTGATATGATTGGGCTATTTTCTGATTTCCTCATATGTTCTTTATCCCTTCTTTACTTTTATTTTTTTCTGTTGCCTTTCTTGTTGAATATTTTTACATTCATTTTAACCTCCTTTATTGGCTTATTAATGCACATTCTTTTATTTTGCTGTTCATCTAGGTTTTACAGTATATATCTTGAACTTATTACAATTTACTTTCAAATAATATCACATAACTTTGAATATAGTACATAAAACTTACAAAATTATACTTTGATTTACCCCTTCCAAGCCTTTCTGGTATTCTTTTCATACATTTTATTTCTACTTATATATTATATATCCCACAATATGTCACTATTATTATTATCATCATCATCAACCTCTATTGATTAATGATGCTAATTCTTTCTTAAAGCTAATAAAAATGATTTTAAAAGCATGTTTTACAAATCTAATTACTGGTTCCATTTTTCCTTTTTCCTTCACAGATATCCAAGTTTCTCTGTGGTATCACTTTTCTTCTTCTTGAGGGACTTCTTTTAACATTTCCTGTAGAGATCATCTGCTTAAGATAATTCTCTCAACTTCTGCATGTCCAAAAATGTCTTCAGTTGGCCCTCATTTATTAAAAGTCGTTTTTCTTGGTAGAGAATTCTAGGTTCACTGTTTTTATACTTCAGTACTAAGATGTTGTTCCTCTGACTTTGAGTTTGCATTGCTTCTGAAGGGGTCTGCTGTTATTCATTTCTGCTCTGAACTCGTAAGTCATCTTCTGTTCAAATTGCTCTTAAAATTTATTTTTATTTCTTTTTTCAATAATTTTATTATGATATGCAGTGGTGTGGTGTTCTTGTTTCTTTAGGTTGAATTTGGGCTTATATTTTATGCACATTTGGAAAAAATTTGTCCAGTCATTCTTCAAATATTTTTTATCCTAAGCTCTCTTTCATTTCCAATTTTTTTTTCAATTGCACTATGTTAAGTCTCTTCTGACCACTCTGCATTATGCCCTGTGTATTGAAGAGTCTCTTTACTCTGGCTGCTAAGTGTGCAAATTATTCTCAATTCTATAATTAATCCTCCATGTCTGGATGAAAAAATTGATAGGGCAGCTTTTAATTAATAAATATGTAGTTCAAAATAGTCATTAATTTGGCAGACACACCCTAAGGTAAGTCTCCTTTCTTAGTCACAGCTTTTTATAATTCTCTGTCTTTGAGTACAGTTCTAGTCTGTCACTATATTATAACCCATAGAATATGGTAAGTGAAAAGGAATTTTGAGATGTAAAAAAAAAAATCATTATCAGGCAACTTGAAATAATTGAAAAAGGGAGATTACCCTGGTGGGCTTAACCTAATCAGGTAAGTCTTTTAAAAAGGAGTTTAAATGTCAGAAACTTGAAGCAAAGTCTTTGCTGTGTATTTGGAAAATAATTGTTACAAATTCTAAAGCCACAGAAAGTGAATTCTGCCAATAAACTGAGGGAGCTTGGAAGTATATCCTTGCCTGGTCCAGCCTAGGATGAGAATGCAGCCTGGCCAAAACCCTAATTTCAGCCTTGTGAGCCCTCAAACTTGGGATTCAGTGAAGCTTGTCCAGGCTTCTGACATCCATAAACTGTGACATAATAAATGATTGCTGTTTGCAGCCACTGAGTTTGTGGTAATTTGTTAGACAGCATAGAGAACTATTCCTATAATACTAAATATATATAGAACTATTCAAATGCTTCTAACTTTTCATTAAATCACAATGAATGCAACAAGTACAAATGAAGTAGATGTAATATTGACAAAAATAAGTAGTATCATCCATTGCAATCTAATTTTCCAAAGAGTAACTCACTCTCTAATTATCACCTCCTCTGCACTCAGGCTACTTTCTTTAGAACCCAGGCTTCAACAATTTATTGACCCTATTGTGAGCTACAATTCTTTTCACTGTCCACCACCTCTTGGATATCTTCTCTCTACTCCTTATACAACTTAAATCAATGGCCAATTTTTAAAACACCTCTCTGCATATATTCTGGTCTCTCTTGCCCTTTTCTTGCTTTGATATATCCTATGAGAAAAAAGCAGACAGTTGGATAAATACAACTCTCATCATTCCGTTTCTGCTCTTGTTCACCAAAAGTGGCTAGAGAAAAAACAAACTTCGAAACTAGTCTGACTGGTCCCACTTTAAATTCCTGACTACAAACTTTAATTATGGAAATAATATTCTATGTTTCCAGTCCATTCATTTTCCCATCCCCTTAAATGGTTATTCCATATTCCTTGCTCTCTATTCTACCAGCCACACTAAGGCCTCATGGCCTTCCTTACAGCTTTACTGAAAAAAGTGAATGAATCATAAAAGAATTGCCACATCCTTCTACCCCACATCAACCCACCTACTAGTATCTAAATCTGATTGTCCTCCAAAATTTATTTTCCTCACAGCTAACATCAAGCCTTCCAGTTTACACTTGTTTCCATCCCTTCTAACGCAATCATTGGATCATTCCCTTTAACATAGAAGCAACACATTATTTCACTTATCTTCCCCCATCAGCTAGCTACTGCTTTATATCTGTATTACACTTTGAAGAATAATAATCTTCAGAAAAGTTGGCTATAGTCTCTCTCTCCTTTTCCTCCTTTCCACTTCTCCTTTAGCCAATCTCTAATTAGGATTTTTCCCTCATTATTTGACTAAAATTTTCCTTGTAAATGTCACCAACAAACTTCGTATTACTAGATTAAATGTTTATTTCTCTCATTACATATCTAATCAGCATTTGACATAAATGATCACTACCATGTCCTGATTAAAATTTTTTCACCTGGCTTCCAGGACTTTGCACTCTATAGGCTTTCCTTCTAATTCACTGTTGTTATTTTTATTCTTTCTTTTTCTCAGTCATTTTTTCTAATTTCTTCTCTTCTCTACCATTTGAAAGTTGGAGTACCAAATGGCTCTACATTTTTATTTCTAGGTCAAATTCTCCAAAATAGAACTGCCTCTTTAATATTTTCACTTGTGTGTTTAATATAGACATCTCAAACTCAACATACGCAAAACTTACCTCCTCATATTTCTCCCCAAACTTGCGCACTCAGGGTCTTTAACATGTTATTGTAGGACAATTCTTTCCTTCCAGTTGCTTGGGCCTGGTATATTTGAATATATTTAAAATTTTAGTTTATCTCACATTCATAGTGTTATCCATCTGGAAATTCTGTTGGCTTCATCGTCTAAATAGATGTAGATTATAACCATATCTCAAGACATATACTGCTACTACATTGGCCCAAACAAACACTCTTTTTTGTCTGGAATATTGCAATAGAATGCAATGTCTTCTCCCTGTTTCTGCCTTTGTCAGTACCCACAGTGTCCTTGTACAAATGTAAGTTAGATATTTTTATTTCTCTGTTCCATACCTATAAGGATGTATTTCACTCAGTGAAAAAAGCAGAATCCTTACAATGGCATACAAAGTCCTAAATAATCTCCTACTATTAACTTTCTGTGCTCTTCTACTAGTTTTCCTTTTATTCACTCTGCTCCAGCCACACTAGCCCCCTAGATATTCTCCAAACATGTCAGGCAACCTCTTACCTAGGGACTTTGCACTGGCTGTTCTGTCAGGCTACACAATGTTCTCTATCAAGATAACTGCAGGGCTAAATCCTACATCTTTTTTAAACCATTGTTCAAATGTCTTCTTCTAAATGAGGAACACCCTGATCACCCTGTTGCAATATGTCCTTACGACACTCCCCAAAACCCTTACTCTGCTTTATTTATTTTTTTTATAGCATTATCATATTCTAATATATAATTTCATTTTCTTATTTTTATGTTTATTGTTTATTAACTGTCCTAGAGAATTTTATGTGCTAGTATCCCTGTTGTATCTCAAGTATCCAAAACAGTATTTTTCACATGGCATTGAAATTTTCAACAATTATTTAAATGTAATCATTTATTTAATGAACAAACCCCTGGTTACATTCTGAACAAAACAAAGAATAATCATCCTTGATTTTCACAAAAGGCATATCTCTAGAAGAGTCAGACAATAGTAAAAACATGTAAAATATTTTGCGCTTAAATTCAAGGTTTAGGTAATTATAAGCAAAAATTTTACCTATATGATTGGCAGAAATTTCAAAAGCCCTGTAAGCTGATGAAAAATGTCTTTAATATCTATCCACTAATACTATAAATTCCCAGAATGTGTAATAGAGAGAAGCATTGCCCCCATTAATATTTGAGTGAATCTTGTAAACAAGAAATTGTTATATATTAAATAGTATCAGACGTCTATTTTCTATAGCCATTTGCTCATATGTTTTACCACAATATAGAAAACCAGAAAATTTTCCACTTAACTGTATGCATTTATAGTGCCAATTAATATATCTATTTGGGATTGGAGATAGAAGGTAAAAGGTGGGAACAAGGATATAAAGGGGATTAAGCAAACTTTCATCTTCCTTGTCAATGGGCCTACATTGAGTACATGGGATCAATCATGTATAACCCTAAAATAAAAAGCAACAATGTGTTAACTATTGTTATAGAGAACAAACAAAAATATCATTTCAGTGTCTATGGAAT
Source organism: Cabassous unicinctus (assembly GCA_029593785.1). Classification (NCBI taxonomy): domain Eukaryota; kingdom Metazoa; phylum Chordata; class Mammalia; order Cingulata; family Chlamyphoridae; genus Cabassous; species Cabassous unicinctus. The sequence continues at coordinate 26,713 of JAQZBX010004829.1, forward strand.
GTGGAGTAGTATTTGTTTGGGGGTTAGGATTTGTGTAGATCTTGAAAAGCAGGTAAAAATTAATGCATAAATGATAAATACCTAGAATATATAAAAATTAGTAATTTAATTTTGTATGCCTCAGTTGTTTCTGTATTTCTTTATTCCAGGGGTGGTGTGAACATTTTCAGAACTCTATCTTCAAGTAACAACAATAATAGATATGATAATAATACCTTTGCTTCCCTGTCCATTCACTTCCTGCAATGGTACAGACCTTTCTCAAATAGTATCAGGTATTTTCTTCTTTCTGTTTGTCACCTTATATATACATTCAGTATAACATAGTTCTTAATATATTACAAAATTTTTAATATTCTTCTTTTTCCACTAGAATTTGAGCTCCTGGTTATCAGTAAGTTCATCTCATTTAGCTCATATTTGTATCATCATGATTTCCTGAAATCAAGTTTCAGGAACTGGGCTGATTAAGACACTGAAATTAAGATGCATCAACAGCATATTTCACTTGCCAGCTATTTTACTTACAGGATTGTTCAAATGATGAAGGTAATGCTCATAAAAGACTTTAAAATATAATTTACTCTCCTGAAATATTCCACTGTATATTCCATTAAAGTCTTGTCTTTTTGGGATGCCAGGTCACACAGGCCTGTGGCAGGTTGAATTATGTACCCCAACAAAAACCATGTTCTTAATCTTAGTCCACATTTCTTTGCGTGTGAACTCATGTGTGAATAGGAAATTATGATGTTATTTTTAATTTAAGTGTAACCCAACTGAATCAGGCGGGGCCTTATCTTTATTATTTGAGTCCTTTATAAGTAGATGAAATTCAAGCACAGGAGTCAGAGAAAGCCACACAGGAAGAAGCTGGAAGTCAGCAGAAACTGGAATAGCAGACACATGGAAAGAGCGAGATCATCCTGTAAGGAGGCAGAGATTCAAGTTGAGGAACCCCAGGGACTGAGACTAGTCAGCACCCCAATGCTACAGACTGGTAGAAAGCATGGCCTTGCTGAAGCCTGATTTTGGACTTCTACTCTTCCAAATCATAAGCTAATAAATTCCTGTTGTTAAGCCAACCCATTGTATGGGATTTGCCATAGCAGCCTGACAAACTAAGAAAGGGACTAGCTTGATCTCTGAGCAGTATGCTTATACCAATCTTAGGAGTCAAGGTTGGATGCATTTTTGAGGGAAGGTGTTTACCAAAGTTAGCTAAAAGCCTCACTGATAAGAACATCCTACAAAGGACAAAATAAATAAATGATGATGCCAAAACAATTGCAAATTCACACTGAAATGCCAGGGCACAACAATCCTGGACCAACTGACAGAATAAGAGAATAATTTACTAAAGTATCCCTTATTTCTTGTGCCTCATCCCTAAAAAGACATAGCAACTATGTTGAAAACTACATTTGAAGTTATTGCTGCCCTGAGCTTCAATAACTTTGTGAAATGCTAGCAAAGCACCTACTATAAACACATTGAAAAAAAAAAACCATCTTAGTACATTACTGCTTCCAGGAGTGGAGACCATGTTTATGGAATTAGGAAGTTATGACCCCATCTGTTATGGATGTCAAACAGCTTACCCACTGCATAAAGGCTGCCATGGAACTCTATGTATGTCAGGCAGACACAGTGGTAGTTGGCCGAGGGACTAAAACAAGTCACACTTGTTTCTGAGCTCTTATCTCAAATCTTGCTAAAATATAGCTGTTAATATCTCACCTAAAACATTAACCGTGCTTATTTCCATTAGAGATCTCAACTAATTCATGTTCAGAGGTAGTATTAAAAATTCATTCAAATGTAAAGTACCAAAAGATGAAACCATGTTAAAAAGAAAGGAGGGGGAAAAAATCTCCTTTTATGAATTTGAAATTTCTTTCTCTCTAACTTCTGCTTCCTGCCATTTCCTGTGATTTAAATATCTCTGATCTAGGTGACTTACATACTCTGCTTTAATCTAAGGCCTTGCTACTCAAAGCTATTCACATTGACTAGCATAACCTAGGAGCTAGTTAGAAATGCAGAATGTCTGGCTTCACACAGGATCTACTGAATCAGAATCTGCAATTCAACAAGATCCCCAGGTGATCAATATGCAGATTATAGTTCCAGAGGCATTGCTCTAGGGTCAAACTGGGGCAGAGTACAGAACCTAGAATGGGATATCACAATCTGTTTCTGCAAAGAATTATGTTGTTGTTGTGTATCTGTCCCCAAAAATGGTGTATGTTTAAATATGCTTGTGAAATGCTGACGGACTAAATGAAAATAAGCAGCTGTCTCTACTGCTAGATTAACAGAATCTATATTATGATAATATCCATACTCATTCTCTCAAGGGTGAATGTAGTGTGAGGTCTTACGCCCAAAGAATGCAGAACTCTTCAGTTGTTCAATCAAGTGAATTATTGCATGCCAACTTTATATACTAGTCCTAAATTAACAAAGAATTTATTTGTTTTCAAAGAGATATTTTAGAAAACCAATATGTGTATATAACTATGTATTTCTACCATTATTTCAGTGTAAACTTCTAGCTGTGGTATTGAAGGGTCAAATGGTGTGAACATGAAATATGCACAATGATATATGCCTATACAAAGAGCATTTATTTACACCATTACCAACAAATGAATTAATGTGTAATTCCAATTGAAACACAATATAGCTATTCAAAAATGAGCCAGATGTTTTTTGTTCTGATGTGGGAGGATCTTTATGATATAGTAAGTGGATAAAAAATAAAAATAAATGGTGAAAATTATACATATGCAAACACACACATATATAAATACATACAACCTTAGCTTATTGTTATAAATTACATACACTGTGTATACATTTGGAACATATAGGTGCACTCACACACATGTATACACAGACATGGAAAAACATATACAAAATATCTTAGCAGTTATTGTGAGGATTTCAGCGAGATATAGGGAATGGGAACGTTTGCTTTTTTAAGTGTCTTAGCACGTGTCTTACGGGTCATATCTACTCTGTGGTGTTCTAAGAATTTTTTATAAGTTGAAAAAAAGTTTTCTTTACCCACATGACACTATCTCTATTGTTCAGCAGCTAATTTTCTTATTTGTCTCTTATCTTTTTCGCAGGCCTTTTTTTCCTGTTGCTAAAAACTATTTCCACTAGAAAAGAAGCAAGCAGAAAACAAAAATAAATTACCGCTTGATAAAACCTCAGGCAAATTTGTCAGAAGAAATATTCTAATAAATAGACAAAATGTCAGAATTTTGTGTGTAGATAAATTATCTTATCCTCCCTTAAATTAAATTTAACATCATGTACTATTGTAAAGCACTGATTGTCCGAATAGTTGCTATCACCTTATCTCCATGGATCAGATATGTTCTGGGAAAAATTAGGTCACCTTCCTTAATTATTGCAGAGCTGTCATTGTAGCTCTGGCACCCCCTGGTGGAGTAAAATCACACAGATTAAGAGAAGTATGAAGTAACTCACCAGGAATCTGTTGTCTAGAAGATAAATGTGTTGCATTTTTCAGGTAACTTCTATGATTGGGGCACTTTGGGATGAAAGTACATTTCGGTTACATTGATTTAGTGCTATGGCCTTCTGATAAAGGCACTGCCGGCCCTCTGTGGTGTACAGTTCTCTGTGCTTCCTGTGGGTATTTAATATTTAGAAAAGCAGCTGTGCCCAGACAAGTTCGATATCCAGACAAGTACAGATAAGGTCACAGAGGAAATCTGAAATGCCAAAAATCTTAGGACTAGACAAATGTTTGTGTATTTGTGTGTGTATTTTTGCTTCATATTTGAAAAAATTGCAGATTTTTTTTTTTTTTTTTTTTTTTTGGATCATCATACAATACCCAGAAGAGGCTGAAGAAGGCAGAATTGTTGAGTTGCTACAAGCAGTCTTTGGAATCAGACAAATCTTGACTTGCATTTATATTCCACTGCTTTTTACATATATAATAATAATGATTGAATTAATGTATATTTAGAGAATTATGAGGATTAAGACATATGGCAAGTAAAGCATAGAGCTTAGTATATGTTAATAAGTTAGCGTTACCTATAGCGTTTCTTTAGGATGCAAGTAAAATGCTTTTTTTTCCCTTTCAGTTCTTTTCTTTAGTTTTAGTAATGAAAAACTGCAGATATCTCTCTTTTATTATCTGGGAAACAAACTGTAATAATAGTAAAACATATAAGTAGATGTTTCTTCAAAAAAAATGATGATCAATCCAGTAGGTTTTAGGTAACCAGAAATAATTGATGGCGTGAAAATACTACATCAAATAATAGAATAGGGAAAACCCCCTTGATCATCTCTCAAAAGAGATATCCTACCCCTCCTCCTCACAAATATTTCCATTTGTCCTCATCTGTGGGACATCTCTTAGCTTGAGATGTCTTTTATGGCTATATTTTGAGTTGTGATTCAAGTAGGTCATGGAAGGAAACAGCCTCTCCCAGGAGTCAGGCATATGGCTTGACGTTGCAAAGCTCTAGTAATTGGAGTCACAAAAGTACCGAGTCAACTCATGTGGCAGACATAAAGTCTCGGAGCATTGCTCTCTCAGAGCCAACATGGATGGCCATCTGTTGTGATTATCCTGACAGCTGCAACCTCTTTACTGAAGAATACCTGAAAAGTCAACCCCAAGTGGGCCAGCTGTATCATATTCCTTCTCCAGAATCTTCTAAGAGGATAGGTGTTTATCCAATTCCTAAAGTGCAGTTTTTACCTCCATTCACAAGACTGTGCTTTTTGCTGTTCAAGCACCCCAGTGTATGCTAATCCTTTTGGGATTTGCTCTAAAACTAAAATGGGTGTTTCTGAATTGAATATCAGTTCTCTGAACAGAAAACACTGTTTTAAAGAAAGATCTGAAAGCCTTTTTCTCAGCATTTAGGGATTCAGTGGTGAGGATTATGTGCATAACATTATATCTAAGAGTACTAGGATAGCATCATTAAAGCAGCTGCAGATCATACCTACTCCATGTCTATATTAGGCAGCCAAAGGGGAGCTGATGCAAAATACCAGAAATCTGTTGGCTTTTATAAAAGGTTTTTATTTGGGATAGAAGTTTACAGTTACTAGGCCATAAAGCCTAAATTGCTTCCCTCACCAAAGTCTGTTGCCATGTGTTGGAGCAAGATGGCTGCTGACGTCTGCAAAGGTTCAGGCTTCCTGGGTTCCTCTCTTCCCCAGGCTTGTTTCCCTTTGGGATCAGCTGCTCTGCTCTTTCCACAAGGCCAGCTGCAGACTATCAGGTGAATGGCTTATCTCTCTTCCTGGGGCCTCTGCTGTGTCTAATGGAGACTTCTTTCCTTCCTCACGAATCTGCTTCTCCATGTGTTTACTTCCTCGGCTCCAGGATCAAAACTCAACTAATTCCTGTGCAGTGTCTTCTCTCTGTGAGTCCCTGGCCCTTTGGTGGGCAGGGACTCAATGTCCTACTGATGTAGCCCAATCAAAGCCCTAATTGTAATTTAATAAAGTAAAAGTGAAAAAATTCAATACAATCTAAGGGTATCACTTGCTCAGAGGAGCAGACCAATTTACAAACATGATCAGTATTTCTTTTTGGAATTCATCAATAATATCAAACTCCCGCAATGACCCTCCTGTTTTGGCACTGCATAGATATGACAAAGCTATTGATGGATTTCTATTATTTTTTTAAATATGTGTTTGTGTAGTGTACCTTAATGTATATTGTACCAGAAGTATAGGAACAATTTTTTAAATATATATTTTTATCCATCTGTTGTATGAAGTATTTGTAAGAAGCACTCAATACTATTTTCTTTATTTATCTATTTACATATTTAACAGCCACTTATATAGCACTTAATATGAGTAAGATATTATTCTAATTGATTTACAAATATTGAGGCTTTTAATATTCCTGGCAGCCCTGCTATGTTAGTTTCCTATTTCTCCTTTAACAAATTACCACAAACTTGGTAGCTTAATACAACACAAATTTACTGTCTTATAGTTCCAGGGATAAGCAGTTCAAATTGGGTCTCACTGGGTAAAACCAAAGTGTCAGTAAGGCTATGTTCCTTCTGGAGGCTTGAGAGGAGAATATGTGCCCTTGCCTTTCCCAGAGGCCACACACAATCATTGGCTTTTGACCCCATTCCTCTATCTTCAAAGCCAGCAATAGCTGGCCGCATCTTTATCATGCTGCATCACTTTGGTACTCTGCACTGTTGTAACATCTCTTTCTCTGACTTTCATGCCTCCCTATTTCATTTGTTAGGATAATTTCCCCATCTCAAGATTCTTAACTTAATCACATCTGCAAAGTCCCTTTTTCCAGGTAAGGTATCATAGTCATAGCTTCTGGGGATTAGAACACAGACATCTTATGGAGTAAATATTCTGCCTACTATACCTACTCCAATTATCCTAATTTTATATAGGAAATTTATACTTGGAGAAATTCATAACTTTGTCCAAGGTCACACAGCTAACCAGTGACAGAGTTCAGATTTAAACTCAGGGAGCTTGGCTTCAGAGTCTGGGCTTTTAACAACTACACAGTTTGGATTGTAAAAGGGAAGGTAAGAATTAAGGAAAAAAGGACCCAAAGAAATATTTTTATCTATTCATTCATATATAATGGTTCCAGCTTCTGTTTAATAAATCAAACTCTATTACTTTCCATGAAATAATGATAGTAATAAAATTGTAGAAACAAAATCCTTAAGATAAAAGAAACAATGTAACAAAATAATAAAAATGGGTCACTGAAAGACATCATGTTTGCTTCACCAACTGACTGAGAAAGGCTGAAAGGTCTAAGCCACATAGAAAGGATCACAGTAGACAAAATGGTGGATTGTATGTCAGAATAACAATAAACAATTCTGAGGAGCAGAGGAAAATGAGAAGGCTCTGAAATGGAGTACAAAGATGTAGAAAAGAGTAGAAACTGTAAAATTAGAAGAGTTTTAATTGACAATCTCAGAATGGTATATTATATGGAAACTTCTTAAACTAAACTTTCTGTTGGCAAAATACACAAAAGAACCAAATGCATTCAATGTGTAAAGCTCTTCTGTGTTTGTGTTAGAAAGTGTTGGAACTCCATGTTGGATTTTATTATGGGATTCTTGTGCAATTTGGAGACGAAGATACTGAATTGCAACAAGGAATCCAAGAAAGGATGAGTGAGTGCCAGGACACACTATGAAATTAATCTCACTAAAGACAGTATTAAATTTCACTATTTCCTGCTAAATAAATTAAAGCCATAAACACACTCTCACTTACACATATATCTGAATAAGAGTATTTCAGTATCTTCGGCCAGATAGGGCATGCCACATCATCCAATTTCTTGTACCATTAAAGAAAAAAATAACAGTTCATTTGCCAAACATATTTCCATTTATTAGGCAAGTATTTAAATATTTGTGTACTATCCCTATAAACTAAGCATTGTGTAATGATGCAAAGATAAAGAACATCAAGTTGCAGTGATATGTACATGTGTAAGATATGAGATCTATTTTAAATAACACTAATATTTATGAATAATATTGATTTATCTTATTGCCAGAGCAGTACATATTCATTGTAGATAACTTAGAAATGATACATTAATAAAAATAATAAAATGTCAATAACTTTTCAACTGATCAAGAACATATCCTGTTAATATATGTTAACATTTTGAATTATTCCTATAAAGGTTTTTCTTATGAATAAATTTACACTTTTAAGAAAAAAAAAGTTCTAACAATTTAGAAACGATTTGCGGCCTTTTATTTGTTCCATTTAACAATTTTTGAACAAAATGCTTATGGACATTTCTCTATATCATTAAATACCATCATGTCTAATGGCCACATCCTATTCCATTGTAACTGCACACTATAAAGCATTTAACTGAACCAATTTTGCTTGCAATTTAACAAGAATTTAATCTTGGAGCCATACATTTATCTATAATGTTTGTTCCAGAACCCCTGCAGTGACACAGTTCTGTGCTGTTTATCACCACTTACTGCAAAACTGTATTGTGGTATGTTCAGTATTCCAAATTTCATTGCAATGTATATCTTTTCATTAACAAACTCGCCTTCAAATCTACATTTAAAGTCCCATTTAAAAATTTTTAGGCCTGGAAATAGAAGCAATAATGAGCAATTTATAAAATATTTCTATGGAAAAAATTTCCCTTGTTTTCATTGTATTTGCATGGTTTCTCTGAAATGACTGATTATAAAATGTACTCCAATATTCTTCCCCACATCAGTATTACTGTTTCCTCAAACAAATAAATGATATCATGAGAACTGTGTTCTGTAATCAACAAAACAGGTAATTTCCAATGTAAATGTTTTTGGAGCAATAACCTATAGAATTAAATTATTCTAAGCAGCAGTCAGAAAGGAAATGCATCATGTGATAAAAGCTTTAAACAATTAAATATTGATACAATTGTTACTTTATAATGTTGTATGTTATGGGACAATTAACTGAAAACCCAGGGAAGAGACTCAACAAATGAAAATATTCATTTCAAATGAATTCTTTGTTCTGTTGCCTGTTTGCCTTATGACCACGAAACATTTTGGACCTACAAGTAAACATTGCCTCTCACTTTTACAGCAGAGCTAATCCTCACATGCAAAATCCCAAGTGTGTGAGTGTGTGTCTATGTTAAACTTGACATAATTCAACCTACAATGATTTTTATGTACTAGATTTATCATTTTTCTCATCAACAATACAAGTATATGATATTTTTATTTTAGACTAAAATTTGTTTTCATAAAAGCACACACTTAATAATCAGCCTTCAATACTCAATATGAAGGTTTAATTCAATAACAGAAGTTTTTTTAAAATGCAGAGACTATGATTAAAATCTATTTTTTGCATATCACTTATATATCCAAGTAAAATTTTTAAAAATACATAGTTTAAAAATAATAAGTAAATGATCTTCAACTTACAAATTTGATACTTCAACTGAAAAAGGTAAAATTAAGATACATAGCAATACCAATAAACTACAATTAAAAAGTACTAGCCTGCAATTACTACTAGACCCTGCAGATGATATTTTTATTGTGAAAGAGTGGAAATGAAGGGTACTAACTATGATTTTTGGCAAATCCTATTAGCTTTTGATATAAGGACAATTTTGGATAGGACCAAACTGCAAGTGTGTTTTGGGTAAATGGATAAAATAGATGTTTCTCAGGAGTCCCTGTTTCCTAATAAACACATACTTCACAAAGGGCCAGGCCAGTGCAAAATTGGTCCCTTGCTGCATCAGAGGCTTATTGTTAGCAGATTTTTTTTTTTTAATTCTAAAAATAAATGAGGTGATTTTTGATCCCTAAGGAAAACTCTTATTTCTCTAAGAGGCTATACCTAAACCTTCAGTAATCCATTTCCCAGTCCAACAGCAGTCCCATTTCACAAAAGCCAGGACTACATGCTCAAATATCTCAGCTTCTGGGTTTTTTTTAAATTAATTTTTATTTTTATTTTTAAAGAAGCTTTAGATTACATAAATGTTACATAAAAAATATAGGGGATTCCCATATGCCTCACCCCCTCCCACACTTTCCCATATCAACAATCTTCATTGGTATGGCACATTTGCTAAAATTGATGAACTCATATTCACATATTGAAGCATTGCTCCTAACCATGGACTATAGTTTATATTATAGTTTACACTCTGTCCTGCACGATTTTGTAGGTTATGACAAAATATATAATGGCCTGTATCTGTCATTGTAACGTTATACAGGACAATTCCAACGTCCTGAAAATGCCCCCATATTACATCTATTCTTCCCCCTTCCTCCCCTCAGAACCTCTGGTTTCCAATACCTTTATATCAATGATACAAGTTCTTCCATTGCCAGGATTTGAGAATGGTGATGCCCACTCTGCTTCTAATTGAAAGGCAGTCTAGGTCCCATGGGGCAAATGGATGGAACTATCTTGCTTGCAATTGTTGTTTTAAAACAATAGGTCTGGACATCTTGAGTGAAGGATGTTATTTATGGTTATCCTAAACATTGGAGGACAAACCTCATCTTGATATGGGTGGCATGGGAGGACAGATTTGAACTTGCCCCAGCAATGTGCTGTAATGGACTTTAAAATCAGGACCAGGGTGTACAAAGTGCAGACTAGGGCTCTTTGTATGCCTTTTAAAACTAAGTTAAGCACTGCTGAAAACAATCAAAAACTATTTTAATAATCCAAGCACCAGAAAATATATATTTTGAGTTTCATGACTCTATCTTGCCTTCTGTCATCAACCACAGAATGATGACATGGTTTGTCTAATGAAGTAATTCCAAGAGAACAGAGCCACTGCCACTGCCTCCAATAATACTTAATGCTGTTATGAATAATTGCCACTTAGAGAGTGACATAACATGGCATCACCGTGCTAAGTGAGTAACACACATTATCTCCATTGTTTCTTACAACATCGCTGATAATTACAAGTATATTCTAAACAGAACCTTATAGAGATGATTTACCTTGACTATCTGACCCTAAGGCCTCCAACACTTTACTAGACCACACTGTCTCTGTCCATCTATACAAACTGTGTATAGTGTTCTTTAATACAATGTGCCTATCCCTTTCTCATAAAATTTAAACCTCTGGCTTTGAAAAGTTGGCCAGATGCCCAATGACAGAGCCTTACCTCCATCCACACCCCTGCATGCAACTGTCACCAGAAGTGACTTGAGAGTCAGATCTTGTACGATACTCTGCAATACCTTCCCATGCAGCTTCACACCTAAATTTTTTCTAAACTTCAGTAGTGCCTTATCCTTGCCTTCATTATAGCAACACCACATTGTATTGTAATCATTTATCTTCCTGCCTTTGTGCTAATATGCAAGGTACTTGAAGATATGATCCATAATTTTCATCCTTGTGCTCCCAGTACTTGATATATTGACTGGGAAAGAATCGGTATTAAATAAATAATTGCTGGATGAATTATTATATCTCCTCAAGGAACAAGATTTACAAGGGATGTGGGCTCTACCTTGGCAGGACTAGTCAGTGAAGGATGGCTGATATTGCAAATTGTTGCTTGGGGTGGTCGCTTAATAATGGATAATTGTTTCACATTTCCTACACAATCAATATTATCATATATATATGTATATATACATATATATATATATATATATAACCTCATGCAATCTAGCCATCCCACAATTTACTTCCTCTGATATAACTCTCCTTTTAAATACCACACTTACAATTTGGTATATATTATACAGATGGGTATTTGATTCTTGTAGTCGGTGTCTGTGATGTTCAGAATTAGTTGATCAGAGTCCAAAAGAACAAGAAAGGATGAAATTGAATTGTCAAAAGGTTTTATAGGGTTTACAAATGTAGGGCTGAAGGATGTTCATGTGTGTGTGCATGCAAACACGTGAAAAAGAGAGAAGAGAAGCAATGTGTTGTAGAAGGTAATTTTAGTACATATAAAGCTGTAGAAATGGAGCAGTAGAATTGTCCAGAAATAGCTCTAAGAAGTTAGAAGCCTAAATAATGGTACAAAAGGACACAAGAAAAGGTAAAGGATAGTATAATATCAGGAAAAGATGTATAACAAAGTTATAAAGTTAAGGCAGAACTCAACTTCTAGAGAAATTTGCAAATGTGAGGGTAGAAGTATCTTCAAAGATGTTTATCATAATGAAATGGGGAACACACCATTCTGTACATGATGAAGTATATTCAGAGTATTATATTTATAATGTTTTGTCTTGTTACTTCTAAGACATCTAATATATTAATAAGACACCATATATTAATAGTGTATGTAGATTTTCTCAATTGAAAATAATATAGTTGCATATTTTTAATTGTATTAAATAGTGATTAGGGATTTTAGAAGGCAGTGAACTAGGAGGAAATTAATCAGTTAAGTTATAAATAGTTATGTCACTTAAGCTGCTCTACTAGAAGCTCTGGTTTTATCTTATTTATCTATTAGACTTCTTGATACACCAATATATTTGGAGAAAAATATACTGTTGCTGAAACAAAATGAACACACAAAAATTAAGAAAGTTACACAAAATGTGTTCTTTGGTGCCCAAACAGGAAAAGACGAAAACAAACAAGCAAAGAGCCTTTGAGTATTTAAAACAAAAAGAATGTTACTAAATTGATGGAAGAAGCTTTAGAAGCCAAGTGGGTTCAGGGAAGAGACCCAGAGAACAGCAGTAAGAGCTACAGTAATTTCCTGCTACCTTTCCCAGATTGAAGGACTAAAGGAAGAGATGTGTTATAGGCACCCAGGGTCTGGGGTCACCTGACCACTTTTTCCATTTCTTGCCTCTACCTACTCTGGAAATCACATTTTCAGACTGTCCTTCTCCAGAGGATCTTCACATCTTGGTAAAACAAAGTCCTTGGGAAGACTCTGATAAATACAACAAGGTTTCTCTTATTAACCCTGATATCTAGGTTTGGGTCATATGCCACATGCTTACTTACAGTTCTAGGAATGGGTTTCATTAAATTCAGGGTTTTGCAACATTTTTTCTTAAAAGATATATTTATTTTAGTAAACATTTATCAATTGCATGCAAATGCATGAATTTGAGAAGAAAGGTAGCATTTTTTACATCAAAAATAAGTCCTTTTAAACAATTTTATTTGGAAGATTGGATCCTTCTTCATAATTGTATGTGCAGCCTGAGCTTTCACATTTGTCTCTTCTAGAGCATTTTTATTAAGTTGATAATTAAGTCCCCAAGAAACATTAAGAAAACATTTAAAATTCTTAGCTACCTTCCTTTTGATAATCTTTTAATTTTTATTCTAATAACATATAAATGACCTAAAATTTCCTCTTTTAACCACATCCACAGATACAATTCAGTGCTGGTAATTATACTCACAATAATGTGCTGCCATACTACCATCCATTTCTAAAGCTTTACAATCAACCTAATATAAATTTTTCACAAATACGCATCAACTTCCATTCTCTACCCCCAAGGTCAGCCTCTGGTAACCAATATTCTAGATTCTACGTCTATGAGTTTGCTTATCCAAAGTATTTCATATCAGTGAGATCATACAATATTTGTCCTTTTGTGTCTGGCCTATTTCACTCAGCATATTGCCTTTTAGATTCATCCATGTTGTTGCATATGAGGACGCCATTCCTTTTTACAATTGAATGACATTCCATTGTATGAATATACCATCTTTTCACATTTGTGAATAATGCTGCTGTGAGCATCAGTGTGTAAATATTTGTTCGAATCCCTGCTTTCACATATTAATTCTATACTTAACTTTCTGAGGAACTGACCAACTGTCTTCCACAGTGGCTGCACCATTTTACATTCTCACCAGTAATGAATGAGTGCTCTTATTTCTCCACATCCATTCCAACACTTGTAATTTTCTGTTTGTTTCTAATGTAGTCTTATAGGACTTAAACTGTCAAATGATATCTACTGATGAGAGTGGTATATTGAAGCCTCCAATTGTTATTGTAGAGGTGTATATTTCTTCCTTCAGTCTTGCCATTGTTTCCCTGATGTATTTTGTAGCACCGTGGTTATATGCATTGATATTATGACTATTATTTTTTTTTTTGGTGGATTGCCTCTATTATTAATGTATAGTGTCCTTCTTTGTTTCTTATAACGGCTTTGACTTAAAGTTAATTTTGTTCAATAATAGTATAGCTACCCGTATTAGTCTGCCAAAGTGGTACTAATGCAAAGTAACAGAAGTCTGTTAGCTTTCATAAAGAGTATTTATTTGGGGTAAAAGCTTACAGATCCAAGACCATAAATGGTCTGACTCAAGGCTACATAAGAGGTATCCTTTCACCAAAGTCAGCAGTCATGTATTGAAGCAAGATGGCAGGTGATCTCTGCCTGGTCTCACCTTCCCTTTCAGGACTCCTCTTTCTCCTGAGTAGCATTAGTTCAGCCTCTTGAGGTTTTGTGTCCAAGTGGTCCTGCTGTTCTATCTTTCCTAGAATAAGGTTTGTTTATTTTCAGACCTTCTAGATAAGTCTCAGCTGTTCTGCTCTCTTCCCAAGGGCAGCTGCAAACTATCAAGTGAATGGCTCATCTCTCCCTGGGGCCCCAGCCATTGGAGCCTTCTCCTTTCTTGTCACATGACCCTATCAAAACTAACAGGCCTCTCTCTTCCTGTGTGTCTATCTGTGAGTGTCTGTTTATATCAGACCCAGGAGGGGCCAGAGAATCAACCTGAGTCATGCCCACTGATATAGTCAAATCATAACAGGTAGTTTAATCAAAGATACCTCAGTTGAATTTAATGCAATCAAAGGGTATAACAACCAAAGGAATAGAATAGCTTACAAACATGATCTTTCTCTTTTTGGGATTTATAAAATAATCCCAAACTGCCACACTATGCAGGCTCTTTTTTTTATTACTTTTTGCATGGACTATCATTTTCCATCATTTCACTTCACCTATTTTTGCCTTTAGGTCTAAGGTGAGTCTTTTGTAAATAGCATATAAATGGATCATGCTTTCTTATCCATTCTGCCAATCTGGGTCTTTTGATAAACATTCTGTGTTATTACTGTAAAGGAAATACTTACTTCAGCCATTTTGTTCTTTGGTTTTTACATATCTTTTTTGTCTCTCTTTTCTTTATTGCAACCTCTTTTTCTGTATAGTTGATCTCTGTGATGTAACTGACTGATCCCTTTCTCATTTCTGTTTCTGTATATTTTTAAATAACTTCTTTGTTAATACCCTGTGGTTTATATTAAACAACCTACATCTATAACCTACTAATTTGTAAAGATACTGACTTAGCTTCAATAGCATGCATGTTCTCTGCTCCCACATCCCTCTATTTCCTTTCTTTATTTTGTATTTTTCCCATCTTACTACTTTATATTTTGCATGTCCATTATCAGGAAATATGCCCTTTTCTTCTTCAATTGTATTCTGACTCTTATAGGACTTAAACTGTAGAGTTGTATATTAAGTATACGGTAACTTTGGGTTTTACATTTACTCTTTTAGTTACCCTTACTGAAGGTCTTCATTTCTTCACATTGTTCCAACCACTCTCTCCTGTTTTTCCTCTCAACCTGCAGAACTCCCTTTAGTAATTCTTACAGGGAAAGCCTTTGTTGACATACTTACTCAGTTTCTGTTTATCTGTGAATATTTTAAACTCTCCTGAATTTTTACAGACAGTTTTGCTAGATAAAGAATTTTGCTGGCAATTTTTCTCTTTCAGTACTAAATATATCATACCGTTGCCTTCTCATCTCTATGGTTTCTGATGAGAAATCAGCACTTAGTCTTATGAAGGTTCCCTTCTACATGAAGAATCACCCTTTTCTTGCTGCTTTCAGAATTCTCTCTTTATCTTTGGCATTTGACATTCTGATTAATGTGTGTCTTGGAGTAGGTCTATTGGATGTATTATATTCAGAATACATTGAGTTTCTTGGTCATGGAAATGTATATCTTTTATAAGAAATGGGAAATTTTTTACCACTCTTTCCTCAAATATCCTTTCTGCCCCTTTTCTCTTCTTTTCTCCTTCTGGGACACCAATGACAAGTATGTTTGTATGCTTTGTGTTGTTACTAAATCCCTGTGACACTGCTCAGTTTTTTCTATCTTTTTCTTTATCTCTTCTTTTCATTGTTATTTCAATTGTCCTGTCTTCTCGTTCACTGATTCATTCTTCTGCTTGTTCAAATCTGCTATTGTATGACTCTAATGTATTTTAATCTCTTTTATTGTGCCTTTCATCTGCATAACTTACATGTCTTTGCATGCTTCAATGTCTTCTTTATGCTCACACATTGTCTATTTAATATTGTTTATCTCTTTATGCATATTATATCTCATCTCCTTGAATTGATTTAGGGGATTTGTTTGAACTTCTTGATTAGTTGTTCCAAATTCTGTGTCTCCACTAAAGTTTGAATTTTGTTCCCTTGACTGAGTCATATCTTCCTGTTTCTTAGTATAGCTTGTAATTCTTGCTGATGCCTGGTTTCTGATTGTCATGATGAGATAACTCTGTTTCTTCCTTTGGTCTAGGCTTTTATTTTTAATTGGCTTTGTGTTGAGGCTCTTCTTTGATGCTTGGTCCACCTTATTCTAGACCTTTAAAGTTGCCCTTTTTAACTCTTCAGATTTTCTCTGCTTTCCTTCCTCTGATTCTTACCTTGGATATATGGTACAATTTTTTATATTGTGCTTTGTGTGCAATGGTTTCACCTTCACGGGGAGGCTTCTTTCCTCTGTTCCTTCTCTGGGGATCTTGATCTGTTCTGTTTGTTTTTGTGCAGAATTTTCTCCCCAGCTCCCATGAATTGTTTAAATTCTTTCCCTCATTTAGTGTCCCCTTTTCCTTACATTTTTCAATTCTGGAACCCTCCTGTCTTACAGCAGTTCAGTTTAACCCCTCCTTTTTTCCCCCCTGTATGACTCTTATGCATTCATTTTCTTCCCCATTATGGTATCCCACACTAGGGAGCCAGATAATATCAATCCAGAAAATGTGGGTCATTCCAGAAAAGTCCACTTTGTACTTAGGTGATCCAGCAAACAGAAACTGGATTTAGTAAATGCATCTCTTGCCAACAGTTCTGCTATGTTCTTTCTTCATCCTGCCCTCCTGTGGGCCCTTTTGTATGCAGCACTCCTCAGTGGCTTGTGCTCTGCCCTGGGTCTCCATGGACTTGGATCCCTGTGCCAGGATATGCATGGGGTTCTAACTTGCTGTTGTGAGTGGCTCTATAGTCAGTGTCCACAGCAGAAAAGACTGGGCCATACTGCCTATGTATAACTCCCATGCTGTGTGGGACTAACTGAGGGGAAGGAAAATGTACCAGCAGGTCCAGGGCAGAAATTTCCTATCTACTATTGTTGATTTTTCCTCCTTTTCTTTGATTCAGCATTTGTGGAGTCCTTCTCCAGTCTCTATTGACCTCCAAAGTTCTAAACAAGTGGGATTTGTCACTTACTTAGTTGATTGTGAAGGAAGATTTTTCCAAGGGATGTCTTATATCACCATGTTAATGGTGTTATTCTGCAGTCATCCTTAACAAAACCACAAGACCTGAAATTATCATAGGATGGATGTAAGGGGTTAGTTTTTCTCCAAAAGAAAGACAAAACAATGTATTTATTTCCATCATAAATATTTTCATTCACTGCAGAAAGCTGAGATGACCTGAGATATTCTGCTTGTTGTACACTTGTACACTAAGTCTAACTACAATCACTCAAAAGAAAATTGGAAAACAGGTGAAGAAGATACTGAATAAGGAATGATCTTGAGCTGCTCACCATGTATATATATATGTGTGTATATATATATATCAAAAATAAAAACTTACAAGAATTTGTTATTTAAATATCATTAGTAAAACTCTGTGACACTTGTATATGCCCATACCTATATTTGATAACACAGTTGAAATCTGACATCCTAGAGAGGAATAGTAGAAACTTGAAGTCGTTTTTTTTTTTTTTTCAGCAATATAAGCATTAATCAGGGTTTTAATGGCACAGTAACCAAAGTATCCAGAACCAAAGTGTGAAGGCAGTAGGTGAAGGAGTGGGTAGTAGCAAACTCCTTGACCTATTGGTGGCTTCACCATGGAGCTGCAGCAATTGCCATATCAGAAGAAAGAAAACTTCCCTAGTGTCAGCAGTTGTTTTGAAGGGGTTACCTTGTTGCCCTTGGTACAGAAGAAAGAAGAGGAACTTCCTTGTATGCATGAATGGATGCTGGGTATTCACCTAAGTGAGCAGTTATGTTTTTGTATAAAGACATTTACAATTCAGGTGATACATGTTGTGAAATATCAGTATTGTCACATGAAAGCTTTACCACTGAAAAATATCCAACATTATGAAATTATGGCTCATTTCTTTTGTATTGCAGAGTTTATATTTTTCAACAGTATTAGGATGAGAAACTGAAACGAATCTTCAAAAAGTGATTAGAAATCAACACTATATTACAGGAAAATGAGCATAAAATTTGCTAACAGCTTTTCATCACCTATATCATGCATAAATACCAAAATAATAACATACATGACAGACAGTATCTGCTTTCTTTTCACAATATTGCAATTCTGAGAGGTTTTTCATTCTAAATTCCATTTCAGAGGAATACAAAAATAATACAGGGGCAAAATTAAATAGTAATGGGAAATAATGACAGAAGGAAAAGGCATTACTTACATGAGCAGGAAATTGTTAGAATGCTTTTAAGTGAGATTAGATTTGTAATGCATTGAAGGTCAATGAGGCAAATAGAGAAGGTTGGACTAAAAGGCATAGATTTCAATATTACATAAACCTTTTTTATAGGTGAACAAAATGAAATATAATATTAAAGAGAGATAAGAAGAGGAAGTGATTATTTTTGAAAGCATATGTTAATTGTGCTTATTATGTTTGAAAATCTAAAAGATATCTTCCAAAAATGAAATTGAATTCACCATTGTCAATGATTTATTGTGTAAATATTTTTAAATTAACAGCCAGTTCTCTGTACTGTCTAATCTTGTGCCTGTCAGCACATAACCTACAATTGACTGTTTGCTTAATTCATAAAAATATGTCACCCTGAATTCTCAATCAGTCATCAGCTTTGAGCTTCCTTCATTTGCTATTCTAACTGCTCACAAAAACTGTGAAACTGAATTCTTCTCAATGCTCTCTTTTAATTGATACTGTCCGCTGCATATAGAGATAATCTAGTGAAAGATAATTTCATTCACATCTATGAAAGTGGGCAGCTGACACCAAATCAAAATGGAATAAAAAATTCATTTGCATTTTTTCCTATAGTTTGAAAAGATATTTGAGTTTTCTTTCTGATATACCTGATAATCACTGAACTCAGATTTTAAGAACAAGGCTTTAAATACATGGAAGAGCTATGGTACTCTGGTTTCCCTCCAGATATAATCATAGTCTTATTCTAGACTTGCCAAATATTCAACTCAATATTCGGTCCATCTCAGTAGTCATCCACATGCTATAATTCTAATTTTTGACCAATCTAAGATAATCATGTATTACAGTTATTCTATCACCTGAATACTCACTTCCCATGTTAGGCAGAAATCACATTAAGCTCTTCCTTGAGAAAAGAGATCTTCTAAGTTGGGAAATAATTATGATTGTTATTCCTGTTTTCACTTTTGTTTTTGAATTATACCAATGTATTTTGCAAGTAAGCTTATAATCCCCATGTTAAGTTTTTTAGACTTCAAATTTAACCTCTCAACAGAAAACTTTCCCTGATATTTCTGAACTGCAAAAATGTGTGTCTTTGTTTATACACATAGAACAGAAAATATAACAAATTCTATAGTCCCTAATTTATTTCCAAGGAAATTATTGCCTTTCTCCCTGTCTTTATTTGCTAAAGGGTTGCCAAAGCAATACACCAGAAATGGGTTGGCTTTTATAATGGGAATTTTATTAGGGAAAAATATTACAGTTCCAAGACTTTGAAAATGAACAAATCAAGGCACCATCAAAGATGCTTTCTCACCAAAGTCAGCTATTGGTGATTCTGGCATCCTGCCACATGGCAAGGCCAGATAGCAGGTCTTCTGGTCTCTTTCTACTTTCTCCTTGAGCTCAGTTGTGGGTGATCAGGCATCTCTCCCAGGGCTTCTCTCCTTGACCCTCTTGGGGATACTCTGTTTTTCTGTAGCTCTAGGAGAAACTTGCTGACCTCTTTATTTCTCCTTTCTCCTTTCTCTCACATGGCAGGATCAAAATAGCAGCCTCTTTTCTCTGTGTCTCTCTAAGTTCAGTTCATAGTTTATATAAGATTTCAGCAAGAAGGCAGAGATCTAACCTGGATTATGCCTCACTGATTTAATCTAAATAAAAGTGTTCTAATCAAGTTATCTAATCAAGGTCCCTTACCTGAGTCTAATCAAAAGGGCACACACACAATAGTTTCCATGCACAGGAATGGTTTAGCTTAAGAACATAATTTTCTGGGTTCCATAAAAGATTCAAACCAGGACACTCTTGAAAAGCTTTATTTTGATCTTGCTACTTCAAGAGAATATCTTCAAAATAGTTTTGTTGTTGTTCCTACAGGGTTAATGTGTTTAATAAGTTTAGGTCTTCAGTTCCTATTCACAATACCCAATATTCCAGAGGGATGCAGCAGTGTCCAACAATAAATTTCAAACCTCTCAAGAATTTAAATGTTTAGGTTCTCTGACCACTCTGTATTGCAGTGGCACTTGTCCAGATATACTTCCCCATATTTGGGGAACTTTAAATGTACCAGTGAATAAAAGCTTTTTCCTCTTTAAGGGGAAGAGAGAAAATCACTCCTCAAAACCCAGCAGATCTGGCTGGGAGCTCTTTCTTCCTGTCCCATTTCTTCAGGTTTGTTTTTTGCAGTGAAGCAAGAGACCTAAACCTAGCCTGAGTTACAAGAAGCAAGGCAGTGATGGCTATAAATGGTATGACCAGGAACAATTCCTTTAATACCACATCCTATGTATGTGCTTTACAGAAAAAGCAAAAATAAATCCACAAACTACAACAGCTAGATTTACAAAATCCATTCATCCAAGGGTGGTGGAAGACAGGAAGGGGAGGTAGGGTAAATGGCACAGGAAGAAAAAAAAAATTCAAATCAACCCAGACATAAGGGCTAGCAAATGCTAGAAAATAGCTGCAGAAAATCTTGTGATCCGTTCAGACTTAGGGTGATGTTAAAAATCCACATACTGGTGTCAGGAGATTCTGCCTTACATGCACCAGAGACAGAAATTTCAATGGCTCAGAAAGAAGGGAATATGCAGAGGGCCCTTGGCAGAGTGGGTCCTGCTTCCCTGGGTAGGGGAAGGTGAACAGAGAAAAGGTCTGCCACAACCTTCCAATCCCACACAACCCTATCGGATGGCAGGAGATTGAATGACCTGCGGCAGCATTCTGTTTGGTAGGCAATGTATGCAGTGACAAGAACTTCTCTGTAGAAGCTGAGCTTCTCAGAGCAGACTACAGATAGACTGGCTGTTGCTTAAGAAGACAACCAAGGAGAAGAGGTGCAACTGGAAAAGTTATGCTTTACCAGGTCTTTGCTTCACTGGCGCTGATAATGAGTAAAGAAAAGAAGATAGAGAATAGGCAGCCACTGATAATGTATGACGACTGCATTGCTGTGATTAAAGCCAAGGTCAAACAAAATTCAAAGTAATAAGGTCAGTTCCTTTCTATATTTGACAGCCACTTGTCCATTTCAATTCCTTTATTGAGCCAGCAATATCTGAAGCAATAAAGTGAGTAGAGAAGGAACATATGCAATAGACTAACCTGCTGACAAATGAGATGGATGGGAAAGAGACTCACAAACATCCCTTGGATGAAGAAAAGGGCCTGCAGCAAAAGGGTGAAGAGCATGTCAGCAATTCTTTTACTGACACTAGGGAATGGGTGAGGCTTCCTGCCTGACACCTCAACTGCCAGATCTTGAAACCAAATGGCATTGACAACTTTGCTAAGCACAAACAGGGGAAGCACCCAAAGAGCACTGAAAATTGACATAAGGAAGAATTCCAGCCACCACCAAACATCTCCATGTAGTGATCGAGCACCAATCATTTGCTCTGTTACCTACTGAAGCATAGGAATATACCTTGGATAAAACAAGACGAGACTGAGCTAGAATACTCCTTCATTCCAAGCGCAGCAGTGGAAAATTCTACGAACAACACGTGCTTCACTCTCTTGCTTCCATCTTATGCTCTGTGCTCTCCATTGGGCAAGACACTACTTGATTTTTTCCGAAGCTTTTCCTCTCTCTTTCGCTGGGGATGGTACAAATACCCCAGATGGAGTCTTTGATTCCCCTGACAAAGTCCTGGAGAAAGGTTTTGACACTGTCAGCCAACTCTTCACCACCCAAACGATCAACTACACAGAAAGCACCCCAAAATCTCTCGAGGAACTTAAAGGGCTGCGAACTGGTATAGCTGGAATTAATGCCAAAGTGCAGCTGTGAAACCCTGGTTTACTTTTACAGGTTTATTGTTCAAAAATCCTTTGAAGCCTAATAACAAGAGGATGCTCTAGATGTGCTTAGAACTGCCAGGGTCACCTATAAAACTGAACTTTTACAACTAGCTATGTAGTGCAGCCTCCTGTTTTAGGAGAACTTGAAATCCAAGTGTTAAGTGACTCAAGCTTAACTGCTGAACAAAAAGCCAAGCTCTCCTTCAGTTGGAATTTTGGCTGCCTCCACTTCAGTGAGCTAGCACAGTTTTTGACCCCCTACTCTCTGGCCCAACTTCCATCGCTTTCCAGAGTAAGCTATACTCCTACCCTCCAAAGCAGTTTTAATGTATGTTTACTGTAGAGAAAATTTTTGTAGAACAAAGAAAATTCTGTCATTTTTATTAGAAAAATCAAATGCAGGAAGGTTAAGTCATTATTAAATTTAATTTATGTTTTTCCAATCAGAGATTATTATTATAGGGAATTAATTATAGATGAATAACTTTCCTGATAGTATACCATCAATTTTTCAAAATATCTAATGAAACTCTGTCTTAAATCAAAGAGAATGAGCTACTGAACAGAATAATATGCTAGAAATAATTATTGTAGCATTAACATACTTTCCTTAATAAAATAAATATTATGTAGATTAACTTGTAATAAACAGAGAAAAAATCTGAATTATTAAAAAATACCAAGTGGAGAGGGAATTGCAATCAATGCATTTATTATCTTAAAATACAAATAAAGTTATTGTTCATTGCCCCCAGAAGTTAGGCAATTTAGATACTGGCTACCTTCCAATATAGCCCCATTTCTTACTAGGTACATGAGCCTTAGTTATCTATAAAGGACAGAAAGCAACATAATACCTGACTAAATTCAGAAGAATGGAGCATAAAATTTCTGCTTTTAATGATTCTATAAGTTGGAGTCTTTCTGAAAATTGTATAGTAGATTAATAAAAATTATTTACAACATATTAATTGCATATAGAGAAATGTGTCCTATTATGAGGGTGTTTTTGGAAAGCTATGATTTCTTTTAACTTACTGAGCATCTATGTTGATTCTAGGCATCTATTTAAATGCACAGTGTAACAGTTTGACATTATTTATGGATTCCAAAAATTGATATTGGATTATGTTAGTAAACCGGTTTGTTCCTCTGGGCATATTAGGTTATATTGGATTCAGAAGTTTCACTTTTACTTGATTAAATAATGATTGGGGCTTTGATTGGGGCACATCAGTATGACATTGAGTCCCCATCCCTTTGGTTGGTGGGGACTCACAGAGAAACTACACCATAGAGAAGGGAGGTTGGAGTTTTGGATGCTGGAGCTGGGGAAGTAAGGACACAGAGGAACAAAGAGAAGGCTCGATTAGACACAGCAGAGACCCTGGGAAGAGAGACAAGCTGTTCACCTGATAGTATACAGCTGGCCTTGTGGAGAGAGCAGAGCAGCTGAGCCCAAAGAGAAATGAGCCCCAAGATGAGAGGAACCCAGGAAGCCAAATCCTTACAGATGCTGGCAGCCATCTTGCTCCAAAACATGGCAACAGATTTTGGTGAGGGAAGTAACTTATGCTTTATGACCTGGTAACTGTACGCTTCTACCCCAAATAAATACCCTTTATATAAACCAACTGATTTCTGGTGTATTTCATCAGCACCACTTTGGCTGACTTAATACACAGGGGATATTAGATTGAACAAAATTGAAAAATTCCTTGCCCTCACAAATAGTTCATTGGGTGATTGAGAGAGAGAGAGGAAATAAAAGAAAAATCTATCTATCTATCTATATCTCTCTATATAATATACAGGCAGATAGTGAGGGATTATCTAAAGAAAATATGGAAATATGGAAAATATGGGAAAGCTTGACAGTTTTGGTGACCAGTTGAAAAGAACTGAATGACATGAGAAATTAAGACTACACTTGGCACTAGGATGAATACAATAATCAATGATAAGTTGTTCCTCTCACTGTCTCAGAGGAAAGACATACATGCCCACCTACATAAGGCCAATGTAGTAAGTGCCATAGAAGGTAAACAAAGTCCTCAGAAGGGCTAGACAGGGTGAAATTATTTTCATTTTGAGGAATGGATAATGTTTTATGTCGACTCCATTGATTGGCGCAGTGTACTAGAGGAATGGTGAATATAATTATGAAGAGAATTTTAGGGGAAATAAACTACATAAACACAAATTAAGATATGGGAAAATAAAGTCTAGAGAATAATTGATAGTAGCAAGCCCATACTGTTGAATATTGATTTTATTTTATATTTTTAGAAATGGCCAATATTGAACCACTGAAAATTATAGCCTGATGCTTCTTTGGTCAAAAACTAAATCTGACAAAAGATGGAAATGAATTTTCTCATGCAATTTGTAAATTAATTAAATTATAGTAACCATTCACTTTATATGATTATATTTAAATCATATATCAAATCATATATCATATATATCTGTCTGGATGGTGTGGGGATGATGAGCAAAATGGTAAGGGGCTCTTTTTTTGTGTGGCAGTACCATTGCAGAAATAAACACAACTATTATTAAGAGATGTGTGTTTAGTATTGCTTTGATAGAAAACAGCTTGAGGGTGAAGGGAATAGTATTCAAATTATGTTTACTTACTTCTAATTTAAGATGAATATACATGCCTATTCTTATACTTTCTAAAAGATCCTGACCAGATTAAATGATAGGAGTCATAAGATTCTTTAGCCAGAGTTTTAAACTGTAGTCAGAGTTTGGTTTTGATAAAGATATATGAGTTGCCTAAACTAAGGGAATAGAGACTAATGCATAGGCAGGTATTCATCTGGAACCATTCACATTAAACTGAGGACTTGTGGGTAAGGGGAGTTATGCAAATATGTTGATGGTTATGCTGTTTTCTGTACTATGAAAATAAAGTCCTTTGCTTCAAACCAAAAAGTCTTATATCTTCTTCCAGTATGCATCAATGTGGCAGGGTTGTCAAAGAGGGTAAAATAGAAGACTCCTCACATGACGTTGTTAAGAGGATGTGTGAAGTGTTTCATAAGCATTATCTGATACACCACTCCAGACCTACTGATCAGAATGTCTGAGAGTAAAATTCGGGAATCTGAAATAATATGACACTCCCCAGGTAATTCGTATATACATACTTTATCTAAAATACAATTTTTTGCTTTGTTAGAGAAGTTGTTGATTTACAGAACAATTATGTATAAAATACAAGATTTCCATAAACCATCCTATTACTAACACGTTGTATTGGTGTGGAGCATTTGTTACAATTGATGATAACACATTTTTATAATTGTACTCTGAACTATAGTCCATGGTATAACTTAGGGTTCACTGTTTGTGTAGTACAGTTCCAGGGATTTTTTTAAAAAGTTTTTTCTGTTACCATATATACAATCTAACATTTCCCCCATTTAATCACATTCACATATATATTTCATTGCTGCTAATTAGGTTCACAATGTTGTGCTACCATTACCACCATCCATTATCAAAACATTTCCTTAATTTCAAATAGGTAAACTGTACCTTTTAAGACTTAACATCCCATTCTCTCCCCATCCTGTCGCCTGGTAACCTCTGTTCTAGATTATAAGTTTGCTTATTTTAATGATTTCCAATCAGTGAGATCATACAATATTTTTTCTTTTATGTCTGGCTTATTTCACGCAACATGATGTCCTCAAGGTTCATCCATGTTGTCACGTGTATCAGGACTTAATTCCTTTTTACAGGATATTATATACCACTCATTGGTTGATGGACAATTGGTTTGCTTCTATATTTTGGCAATTGTGAATAATGCCACTATGAGCATCAGTGTGCAGATATCTGTTTGAGTTCCTGCTTTCAATTCTTTACAGCAGGGGTTCTTAACAAGAAGTCCACAAAGCTTGAATTGAAATTCAAAAGAACATTATTCTTGTGGGGACATGTTGGTGCGGGTATATTTATTAAATAATACATAGTATAGTGTGGACTTAGTAAGGAGTCCATGGTTTTCACTTGACTGGCAAAGGAGTCCATGGAACAAAAATGGTTAAGAACCACTGCTTTAGGGTATATATCTAGTAGTGGGATTACTGGGTTATAGTGTAGTTCTATACTTAACTTCTTTTTAAAAAACAATTTATTGAAGTATATCATTCATACATGAACATACATAAACTATGAGTGTTCAGTAAACATTGTGAACTTACAAAACAAACATGCATAACATCATACAGGGATGCCACACATCACTCCTTCAAACACCCTGCATGGTTGTGAAACATTTGTTAACAAATCATGAAAAAGCATCGCCAACGTATTACTACTAACTATAGTCCGTATCTTCCTCCCCATACATTTTTTTAAAGGATTTATTTATTTAGTTAGTTAGTTTTATCCATTCCCCACCCCCTCCGTTTTTGCTGTTTCTTTGTCCTTTCACTGGGCAACTCTCTGTGTCCACTTACTGCCCTCTCTTCTCATCCTTCTCCTCCTGTCTTCACTGGGATTTGATCCTTGGAATCTTTGATGTGGGAGAGAGGCGTCCTACTGCCTTTGCTGCCTTAGTTCTCATCTTGGCTTTCCCTTGTGTCACTTTCCTGTTACATCATCATCTTGCTGCATGGCTCACGGGGCCTGGCAACGCACCCACGCATGGGGCATGGTGGCCCATGCACTTTCTATATTTTTTTAAATTTTTACTGGGAGGTCCCGGGGATCGAACCCAGGTCCCTCCATATGGGAGTTGGATGCCCAACCACCTGAGCCACATCTGTCCCCCTGCTATATCTCCCAAGGTTACCAAAGATACCCAAAGTTACAGTCCTCTCCCATACAGGATGGTTATATAATAAATCAGGCTTAGTTGATCATCAGCATTCTAAAAACCAGACCTAGGGAGAAAAACTAGGTCTGGGGACACATGCATGGTTTCTAATATAGTGAATGTTTAACCTACCCTGATTATCACAAATTCAGGACAGTGAGAATATTCGCAGTATACTTAACTTTCTGAGGAACTGCCAAGCTTTATCCACAGTGCCACAGTATTTAACATTGCCACCAGCACTGAATATGTTCCTATTTCTTGACATCCTCTCCAAAACTTTATTTTCCAATTATTGTTTTTTAATTGCAGCAATTCTAATGGATGTGAAATGGTAACTTTTTTTTTCAGTTAATTTTTTTTTTATTCTTAAAGATTTAGATTACATAAATAAATTACATCAAAAATACAGGGGATTCCCATATACCCTACCTCTTACCCCTCCCACACTTTCTCTTATTAACAACATCTTTCATTAGTGTGCTACATTTGTTACAACTGATGAATACATATAGAAGCTTTGCTACTGTCCATGGACTATAGTTTACATTATAGTTTACACTTTGCACCACACAATTTTATAGGTTTTGACAAAATGTATGACGGCCTGTATCCATCATTGCAATGTCATGCAGGATAATTCCAGTGTCCCAAAATGTCCCCATTTTGCACCTATTCTTCCCTTTCCCTCCCTTCAGAACCTCTGGTGGCAATAGCTTTTATATCAATCATACAAGTTCTTCCATTGCCAGAATAATTATAACTCTACTAAAGTCCATACTTGCATTACCCTCTTATGTTTGTACATTCCTCAATCTTGAGGATTTGGGCATGGTGATGCTCACTCTGTTTCTGGTTGAGAGGGGCCTTAGATGCCATGGGGCAGATAGATGGAACTGTTTTGTTTGCAGTTGTAGATACTCTCTGTTTTTTGGGATGTGTGTTGTCTATCATCATCCTTTTGATAGTTGTCCTGGGTGAATCCAATGAACTGGAGAGAAGGTGTTGCAACTTTTGTTGAGATTCAGGGCTCAACCGGCATATGACTAGACTGAAGATTTACATCTCTGGAACATATATTTATCAAGTATAGTTCTAATTATAGGTTCAAATGAAAGCCGGAGAAGAATCTTATGTAGGGAAATTGTAAATGAGTCTAACTCTGATACATTGGTGAGCATATATTCCAAAGTAAGGCCCACTGACAGGGTGCTGAATTTCTGAGATTTTCTGCCCTGCAAATAATGAATATATGTCTCTAGAGCCCTCAGGAGCCCAGCTGTCTGAGGCACTGTATACTATGACAGTAAATGAGATCCTGCTGAGACATGCATAAGGGTAACCTCTGGAATGACATCCTGACTCACTTTGAAATCTCTTAGCCATAAAAACTCATTTGTATTTAATATTTCCCCCTTTTGGTCAAGGTCTTTTTCCAAATGCATTGCTAGTTGGTGCTTGGTAATAATCCCTCTTTGCCAAAGAAGCATATCTCCAGGAGTCATGCCCCACACCAGGGGGAAGGTAGTGCATTTATATGCTGAGTTTATTTTAGAGAGAGGCCAAATTTGAGCAACAGGGAGGCTTTCAGGAGGTAACTCTTAGGCAATATATAATATTAGGCTAGTTTCAGTTTCTTGAGAAAAGGTTGATAAGTACAACTATCAATATCAAGGGCCTAGTGTAATGGTCTGTCCTCCTTCCCTCAGCAATGCCAGTTTACTCAGGGGATTCTTGCTGCTCTGTTAGAGAATGTAGCAGGACTTCCTGGGATGGAAAGTCAATATTCTTTGGTTATTGTTTGGATCTCTACCCACTGAGGCAACACCCCATGAAAACTTGAACATATGCCCCAGGTGTAGCCCTCACCACACACAACCCTTCACTGACACACCCACACCAGTAATTCTCCCCTGCCACAGTTGTGACTCTTCTGCAATGCAAAACCTCCCCTAAAAAATCTAAAAAAAAATTCACAAATAAAAATAATAAGGAAACAAAATAATTATAACAAATAAAATACAAAAATAAAAAATATAAAGAATCCAAAAATAAAAATAGATGTAAAAATTTTTAAAAATTTAAAAAACTTAACAAAAATTTTTTCAATATTTCTTTCATCACTGTACTATCTGTTATCTTTTATGTGCAGTGACAATTTCTTCCATATATTCCCCAAGAGTCTTTTTTTTTTCTTTCTCTTCAAAGATACTTTAGGTTACAGAAAAGCCACATAGCAAATATAGGGGATTTCCATATATCCAAAACCCTTCCCCCTCCCCCTCTCCCCTTTTAGCGACATTTTACATGCGTGTAGTATATTTGTTACAATTGTTGTACAAATACCGAAGTATTGCAACTAACCATGGTCAGTGGTTTACATTATGGTTTACATTTTACATCAGACACTTTCACAGGTTTTGACAAAGTTTAAAATGGCCTGTATCCATCATTGCAAGATCATGCAGAACAATTCCCATGTCCTATGTTCCATGTATTCTATTCTTCCCTCCCCCTCCCCTTGGAACCTATGGTATCTTTTGGAATATAGATATCTCTTCATTTTGATTTGCAATTCCCTCATGGCTAATGATGTTGAGCATTTATTCATGTGCTTTCTGGTCATATGTATATCTTCTTTGGAGAGATGCCTATTCAACTCTTTTGCCAATTTTTAATTGAAATGATTTTATTTTTGTTTAGATGAAGGATTTCTTTATATTTCTGGATATTAATTCTTTATGGGCTATGTGTTCCCAAATATTTTCTCCCTTTGTGTTGGTTATTATTTTACTTTTATGATTAAGTCATTTGGAGACCAAAGTTTAAGAAACCATTGACTAACACAAAACTTTGAAGATGCTTCCCTACATTTTCTTCTAGGATCTTGAAAATTCTGGCCCTTATATTTAAGTGTTTGATAAATTGAGGTTTTTTTCCTATGGTATGAGGTAGGTTCCTGCTTCTTTTGTGGGTGTGTGAATGGAGATCCAGATTTTACAGCACCATTTATCAAAGAGACTATTCTTTCCCAACTGAGTGGTCTTTGCCTCCTTGTCAAGGGTTAAATGCAAGGGTTCATTTAATGCAAGGTTTCATTTCTGAGATCTCAACTCAATTCCATTGGTCTATATATCTGCCCCTGTGTAAGAACCATTTTGCTTTGGCTATTGTGATATTGTAATAAGCTTTAAGACCAGGAAGTGTGAGTCATTAAACATCATTCTCCTTTTTCAAGATGGCGTTAGCTGTTTGGGGTGTCTTACCCTTCCATATAAATTTGATTATATGCTTTTCCCTTTCTACAAAGAATTTTGTGGAATTTCTTTTAGGATTGTGTTGAATCAGTACACATTTTGGGTAGAAGTAATATCTTAGCAATATATAGTCTTCTAAGCCATGAACACAGAATGCCCTTCCATTTATTTAGGGCTTTGTTAATTTCTTTTAGCAATATTTGTAGTTTTCTAAGTACAAATTCATTGCAGCCTTTGTTAGATTTATTCCTAGATATTTGATTCATTTAATTGCTATTGTGAATGGTATTTTTTTCTTAATTTCTTCTTATTCTTTATTGCTTGGATACAGAAACACTACTGATTTTTGTAATGTTGATCATCTATCCTGCCACCTTGCTGAATTAATTTATTAGCTCTAGGAGATTTGATGTGGATTTTCAGGACTTTCTATATATAGAATCATGTCATCTGAAAACAGTGATAGTTTTACTTCTTCCTTTCCAATTTGGATGCCTTTTATTTCTTTTTATTGCCTAACTTCTCTGACTAGAACTTCCAGTACAATGTTGAATAGCAGTGGTGACAGTAGGCATCCTTGTCTTCTTCCTGATTTTAGAGGGAAGCTTTCAGTCTTTCACCATTCAGAAGAATATTAGTTGTGGGCTTTTCATATGTGCCCCTTATCATGTTGATAAAGTTTACTTCTATTCCTATTTCTTAAGTGATTTTATAAGGAAGATTTTTTCTATGCTATTTCTGCATAAGTGAGATGATCATGAGAATTTTTCCTTCATTGTGTTAATGTGGTATAGTACATTAATTAATCTTCTTATGTTGAACCATCCTAGCATACCTGGAAAAAAATTCCAATTGATCACAATGTATAATTCTTTTAACATGTTTTTGGATTCAGTTTGCTAGTATTTTATTGTGGACTTGAGCATCTATGTTCATAAGAGATATCGGTATGTAGCTTTCTTTTCTTGTGATATCTTCATTTGACTTCATATAAGTGTGATGTTGGCCTCATAAAATGAATTAGAAAATGTTCCCAACCTTTCAGTTTTTGGAGAAGTTTGAGCAGAATTGGAGTTAAGTCTTGGAATTTTTGTAGAACTGCCCTGTGAATCCATCTGGTCTTGGGTTTTTATTTGTTGTAAGATTTTTGATGACTGAATCAATCTCTTTACTTGTAATTGGTCTGTTGTGATCTTCTATTTCTTCTTGACTCAAAGTAGGTAGTTTGTATGTTTTAGAATTTGTCCATTTAATATATCTATTTTATTGGCATACTGTTGTTCATAGTATCTTTTTATTCCTTTTTATTTCAGCGGGGTCAGTAGTAATGTCAATAATGTCCATCTTTTCATTTCTGATTTTAGTTATTTTTATTCTTTCATTTTTTTCCTTTGTCAGTATAGATAAAGGTTTGTTAATTTTATTGGTCTTTCCAAAAAAGCAACTTTTGATTTCATTGATTCTATGGTTTGTTTTTTTTCCTATTTCATTTATCAGTGCTTTAAACTTTATTATTTATTCCATCTGCTCACCATGAGTTTAGTTTGCTCTTTTTATAATTCTTCCAGTTTTGAGGTGAGGTCTCTGATTTGAAATATTTCCTCTTTTTTAATGAAATCACAAAGAGCTATAAATTTCCCTCTGAGCACTGCTTTTACTACATCCCATAAGTTTTAGTATATTTTAATTTCATTTACATTTGCTTCAATATGTTTCCAAATTTTGCTTCTTATTTCCTCTTTAACCCATTGATTGTTTAAGAGTGTGTTGTTTAAATTCCACATATTTGTGAATTTTCCATTTCTCCCTGTTTTTT
>JAQZBX010004830.1:0-13705 GCA_029593785.1 Cabassous unicinctus
AAAAAAAAAAAAGAGGTCAACCAATACATACAAAAATAATTGAAAACAGAGACTCAAAGAGCTACTTGTACACCAATGTTCACAATAGCATTATTCACAATAGCCAAAACATGGAAACAACCCAAGTGTCCATCAACAGATGAATCGATTAAAAAATGTGGTATATCCATACAACGGAATATTATTCAGCTCTAAAAAGGAATGAAGTGCTGATACACGTTACAACATGGATGAACCTTGAAAACTTTATTAAGTGAAATAAGTCACAGACAAAAGGATAAATATTATATGATTCCATTTATATGAAATATCTACAATATATAAATTACTAGAGACAGAAAGTAGATTAGAGGTAACCAGAGGCTTGGAGAGTAGATAGGAATGGGGAGTTATTGCTCAATGGGTACAAAGCTTCTGTTTGGGTTCATGAAAATGTTTTGTTAATAAATGGTGGTGATGGTAGTACAACTATATAAATAGTATTAATACCATTGAATTATACACGTAAAAATGATTAAAATGGAAAATATGTATATATATACATGTATACATATATATACATAAAACCATAATATAAATAAATAAATGGGGGAAGGGGAGAACTCAACCAAAAAAAGAGCTACACCAAAAGATGAAAACTGGGCTGAAGTGGGCAGCCATCCAACTTTGGGGAGAGCCAGCACACTGTGCAGAACCATCTGTCAACCAAGGCACAATTTTTTCTCCCTCAGTCCAATCTTAAAACTCGAAAAAGGCAAACCAAAATGGAAAAACAAATAAGCAGGAACCTGAAATTCAGTTACAGTTAGAAACATAAATAAAATTACTAATCAAGGTTTTCTACCATTTATCACAAAAGATAAAGGATAAGACATTTCCTATTAAGACTGGGGAGCAGACTAAAAAAAATACTGGTTCATCGTACATAAAATAATGAACCACCAACTTGCTAATCTCTCCAACCTATGAGTTCCATGTATGGTCATGAATATGATGGTAAGCCAAATTAGGGTTTAAAATCTGGGAACAAGATTTTAAACGATAGAGTTTTAGCCTCACAGTTACCTTGGCGGCATTTAGAAAGAGCGCCACCCAGACTCACAGACACTCTGGACCTAAATGCCTGTGCCTGCCCATCCTGGCTCTTCCTCCGTCTATACAGGCTGAATCTACCTGACCTTCAGGGGGACAAGCATCCACACAGAATAACTGAAGTAAAGAAGCCGTAAAACCTCAGGGTAGGAGAGGGTGCTGCCCTCTAAGCTCCAAGCAGTACTGGGTTTCCTAACCTGTGTGTGACATCCTCTCTCCTCAGAGGCAGCCCTAACCTCCCAAATCCCAACTTATTTTTGTCCCTTCCCCAATGGCTCCTGTCCTTTTTCAAACTACCAAAGGGCCTCCTAATTAGTGATTCATTTGGTGTAACAATTTTCCTCCTTTAGAAAAGCAGATACATCTTAGCAGTCAGGGAACAGGTAGTAGTAATTTACACATTAATGTGACTTCGTCCAGCCCATTGTATTCTCACAACTAACTGAAAGCCACGTTCCACGTTCGGCTACTCACTGCCATCCCCCTTGTCCCACCAGGAAGAGGGGAAACATTGGCACCTGAGTGCAGGGCGTCCTTTGGAGACTGATACGTCATCCCTTGGTGCCTTGGAATGTGGAAGGGCCTGAAGAAGAGCTAAAAACACCCTGTCCTCTCCTGCCAACACCTGGAGAGACTTTCCGCTCTCAGCTCACTGTACCCCTTCACTCGGAGAGAGGACTTTGCAGACCTGATGCGTAATACCACGACATCCCATCAAAGGGCACCTATTCACCAAGCGGCACGTGCAAGGATGTTCCCAACGGTCTTGTTCATAATAGCCCCAAATTGGAAACAACCCAAATGTCCACTTACAGAAGAATCAATAAACAAATTGCAGTGTATTCATACTATGGAATACTACAAAGCAATAAGAACATGCAAAGGCATGGATGAGTCTTACAGGTATTATTCTAAGCAAAAGCCAGACATTGAATGGTTCTACCCACATATAGTTAAAGAAAGGTAAAATTAACCTTTGACGATAGAAGTCAGAACAGAGGCAGAGGGTGGAGGGTTGGAAATATTGCTGGGGAGCTCAAGGCTGCACACGAAAGGCTTCTAGAATATAGAAATGTTCTATATCTTGAGCTGGGTGGTGGTTACATACATGATTGTGTGTAAAAACTTACTGAAAGTAAGTTTCATGCACCTCACTCTTTGTATGTTACACTTCAATAAAAAATTAAAATTAAAAAAGTGCTACCTGACACCCTAATCCGAAACGTTTCATTCGTGGCCCTCAGAATGGCCTTTGCACTGTCTGCTCGAGCTGGAAGCCTCTCCAGGTGTCATCTACCCTCTTGGTTTTCTCATCCCTTCCTGGCTCTGACCCCACCCTCCCTGGGCCATCTCTTCTTCCAACCCTACCTTCCACTCTGCCTCTGGAACTGTCATCTAGAGCCTGCAAACGTCCCCACATTTGCCCCCATCTCAGAGCTCTACCTTAGCCAGAGGCTAGATTTTCCACACTCATCTTGAAATCTTCCCAAGTACAAGCTGCTCATTTCCCCACATGTCCCTGTCTCAGGGCCAGGAGAAAACCAAGTTTCCCTGGTCACTGTAATCTCCAGACAATAATGTACCCAACAGTCCCTACAACCTAGGAACATGGCCTTTCACCTCCTCCTCCCTGACTGGCCTAGTTATCTCCCTCCAGGCTCCTGCTCCTACATTCCTCCCTTTCCTCCTTTCTCCCTCCAAGAAACTGATTCCTGGGGAGTGATCTAACAAGCCCTGCCTCAGCTTATCTCTTCATTCCTGTGCCCCAACCCTTCATTTTCCAATCCCCAGGTAACCACAGCCCAGCAGGCACTGTTTTCTAAAATGTAAAACTGAAAGTCCCAGCTGTCCTTCCTTATCTCACTTCCTCATTCTTACCCAATCTGCTCCAACACTTGAATGAAATCACCAGAATGATCCAGCCTTTCCTCTTCTCCCCTGGACTTCACTTCCTTCTACCCAGCCTGGAACAAATGGTCAATTTCCAAATTCCCTCCCTCCAGCACCCTTGATTTCCTGTCCCCATTGACTCAACAGATACTTCTGCCTAACCTCTGCCCCATCCACCTTCTCACCTCTCTCTACTGAAGAAAATTCCCAACGTCTCTATGACTGCCTTCTTTACCACGTTATGAGCTCCAACTTCGGTGGGACCGTCCAGGGTTCAGGAATCCTTCCTCTCTTCCCAGGTAGCTCCAGACCTTTACCTCTTGTCTCCAGCATCCTCCCTCTTCTACCTCTGCTCTCCCTCCATCAGCTGATAATGATACATCCCACTTCATCAAACTAATAAGACCCTCAGGTTTAAATTCCTTCATCTTTGTTCTCTGCCCCCTTGAAATCTACCCATATATTCACCCACTTTCCCTCAATCCCAAGAAAAGCATCAAACTCTCCCCTCTCTTCATGAATCTTATCACCTTGCCTCCTCCAAGACCTTGGTCCATCAACTACCCCACTCCCTTAATAACTCCAACCACTTCCTTCCTCCTTTCCTAAAGAATAAGCTCAGGATCCTCTCATCCCAGTGTAGATGGGCATCCCTGGCTAACTGATCCAGCCAATATTTACTAAGCACCTGTCAAACAGCAGTCACTGCTGGAGACATCAGAGCTCCACCCTGAACAAGGTGACCAGATCCCTGATTTCACTTACATCACAGTGGGGGAAAGTCAACCTGAAAACAAATACATGAACAAGATGATGGTAACGAACAAGCTTAAGGAAGAAAACAAAAGAGGGTGATGTGCTCAAGAGTGACAGTAGGGACATGGTGAGGACTACTTCACATGTGGCTTCTCAGAGGAGGTGACATTTGAGCCGAAACCTGAAAAGCAAGGAGGAGCCAGTGAGGAGGCAGTCTGGGCAAAGAGCACTAGAGGAAGATGGAACAGCCAGTGCTCAAGCCTCAAGGCAGAACAAGCCCAGCATATGTGGAGAAGAGAAGAACACCAGTGTGGCAGGAGTGTAGAGGACATGGTGATAAGCTCAGAGAGGGAGGCAGGGGCCATGGTATGCAGGCCCTGAAGACCACGCTAAGGAACCTGGAAGCCACTGGAACGTTTTCAGCAAGTGAGTGACATAACAGGTTTCCTCTGGCTGCTGTGTCAGGGAGACACTGTAGGGGGCCAGAGTGGAAGCAGGGAGACTTGTTTGGAGGCTACTGACATAGTTCAGGCCAGAGGTGATGGTGCCTCAGACAGAGTAGCAGTGGAGGCCTATACGAGGTGACATGGTTGTCGGTGTGTTATCCTCACTTGTTTGCTTCTCCGATGAAGGAGGAAGGCAATGATGCACAGCTGTTTGGAGAGGGACCAAGAAGGGTTCTGTGAGATGTTGCAGGGTGTTAATGGATTGAATCATGTCCCTCAAAAAGATGTATTCAAGTCCTAATTCCCATTTCCGTGAATGTGGCCTCATATGGAAACAGGATCTTTGAAGATATTATTAGTTAAGGCCAACCTGAATCAGAGTGGAACTTAATCCAATATGACTCAAATCCTCTCAGGCAGAGGAAATGTGGACACAGTCTGTAGTAAGAGACAGAAGAGGAGAGAGACAGCCATGTGACAGGGCAGATACTGAGCTATGGACTGCCGTCAAGCCACCACCAGAATGCTACAGACATCAAAGCATGATTCTGCTCACACCTTGACTTTGGGCTTCTAGCCTCCCAAACTATGAGAAAATAAATTCTTGTTTCTTAAGCCAACAAGTCTATGGTATAGCAGCCCTGGCAAACTAAGACGTGGGGGAAAGGATAGAGAGTCATGCAGCTCAGGGCCTCCAGGAGTGTGATGGGGCCCAGGATGGGGGCGTATACTCCCATTCTGCACTGACACCTTAAGGGCTGGCCTTGAAATGCACAATAGTATGTTCTTGGTGGGGGGCAGGCAGCATCAGTGGTGAAGCCATGTCTGCTTTCATCAAGGAAGTTCCCCAACAGGCCATTGGCAGCCCTCTTCTCTTCTGCTCCACACCCCACTCTGAGTGATCTCATTCTCAGATTTGGCTACCACCCATATCATGTGCAAAGTAGTCTACAATCAGAGCTGCCTCTGAGGCCAGACTGGCTGTGAACCTCCTGGACACCTCCAGCCAGACGTACTGCAGACGCCTCAAGCTTACTGGGTCCAAACCAGGCTGGTTGTCACATGATAACTTTTCCCCACCCTTCCCTGGCCTAACCAATCCCACACCTCCTGTGTGGACCCATTTTAATGAGTCGTGTCAGCATCCACACAGGCACTCAAGTGAGAATCCCAGAAACTGATTTTGATTCCTTCCTTTCCCTTAATTTCCAAATCCAATTGGTCAGCAAGTCCTCCCTCTAAAGGCCTCCTAAGTCCATACCCTTCTCTCCAGCCCCACTGCCACTAGTTCAGACTCTCATCATAAGTCTCCTGGATTCTAGTTGGGATAATGGTAGATTCCAGGACCCAACACATTTAGCAGGTGCTCAGTAAATATTTTTTGAATACATGAGAGAATGCATGAGTGAAATACATGAATACATGAGTGAAAAAATGAATGAGGAAATCAGTCAATCAATAAATAAAAGAATGAATGCATGCTATGTAGAGAAAAAGAAAACCTAAGGAATCTATAGTCTAGTGGGAGACATGGCAATTGACCAGGCACAAGGCATAAAGCAGAGTGCATTTAGGGGGGGAAGGGGTAGAAAGGGGAGGCAAAAATGAAGAATTGTTGAGTGTCCTCAGTTAATAAACCAGGTGTTTCTCATTCAGTAGCTCACCTGACTCACCTAACAACCATATGATATATTGCTCTACAAATGGAGAAACTGACATTCAATCAAGTTAAAATAACTGTCCAAGGTCACCTGACTCATAAGTGGCAGGATTCAGATTCAAACCTAGGTCTGTAGGCCCCAAATCCCTTGTTGGTCAGTGGGCATAGGCTTAAAGGACAGGTCAGACTTCAAAAGATAATAATAATAATCCACTGTATTAGTCAGGGTTCTCCAGGGAAACAGAGCAGATGGAAATTTTATATATACTATATATATTAAGAGATTTATTATAGGAGTTGGCTCACACAGTGGTGGGGACTGGCAAGTCTGAATTCTGCAGGGCAGGCTGCAAGTCGGGAACTTGATGGTATCATTGAATTCCCCAGGAGAAGCTGGCTGGCTGAAGTAGAGACAGAAATTCTTCTTTCCCACTGCCAAAATCATCAGGTCTCCCTTTAAGGGCCTTCACCTGATTGGATGAGACTTCTCCCATTGCTGAAAGTAATCTGCTTTGTTGATGGTAGATGTCATCAGCCATAGATGCAATCGACTGACTGATGATTTAAACCCATGAAATACCCTCACAGTAACAATCAGGCCAGTGCCTTCTTGACCAGACAACTGGACTCCATAACCTGGCCAAGTTGACACATGAACTTAACCATCATACCAACCCACAAGAATGCTACCGATGGGCAGTCACTGTCCTAAGTACTTTACATAGATCCTCATCATGTAGTTCTAATATTATTTCCATTTTACAGACAGGGAAGCTGAGACACAGAGAAATTAACAAGTATTTACCAAAGATCATCCAGCTACTAAGCCACTTTGGCAGTTTGAGGTTATTTATGAATCCCAAAAATAGAAAGATGATGTTTGTAAATGAATCTATTCCTCTGAGTGTGATACCCCTTGATTGTATTAAATTCAAAGGATTTAAGTTTACTTGATAAAATTAATTTAGAGCTTTTGATTCAACCATGTCAGTAGGGCGTGACTCAGGTTGAGTCCCCACCCCCTTGGTGGGCTGTTATAAATGGACACTAACTCAAGGAGACACATGGGAAGAGAGAGAGCTCTGTTATGTTTGATCCTGGGGCCCCGGGGAGAGATGGACCATTTGCCTGATAGCTTACAACTGACCTTGGGAAGACAGCCAAGACTGATATAGGAAGCCCTGAGAGATAAGCTCTCACCAGGAGAGAGGACTGGAAGCCCAGAGGGAAAGGAGAGACCTGGCAGAGATGAGCAACCATCTTGCTTCAACATGTGCCAACTGACTTTGGTGAGAAAACAACCTTGAGTTGGACTCTACAGCCTTGTAACTATGTGTTTTACCCCCAAATAAACACCCTTTATAAAAGCAAACAGATTTCTGGTACTTTGCAATGGGTATTGGCAGACTAATACAGCCAGAGAATTAGGATTTGAACCCAGGCAGTCTTGCTCCAATGCCATGTTTGTATGATCCTTTAACCTTATGTTTTACTGCTCAATGACAGAGGTGAGATGGAAGAAGTAAATTCCAAGTACAATATGATTTCATGCAGGGAAGCAAGAAAGTACAGGTCATGTTTGGGAACTGCTTCCTGTTCCCAAGAATCCAGGGTATAGAGGGAAATGAGTCTTGAGAGAAATGATGGAATTAACATGCAGCTTCCTATTACCCAGCAGAGGGCCATGTGCTGGTCTTGCTTGGGGTTTATGTGCCTCCATCTTTCACAGGTAGTGAACAGTTAGAGGAGAGTGGTCACTGTTTTCTTAACCAACACATTTAGTTCCCTCACATTTGAAGGTGGAAAAGTTAAAAGGCAAAGGAATTACTGATTTGATTTGCTCAAGGTCTTCTGGTCACCAAGTGGTACAACCACCCCCACAGTCCGTGAAAATAAATATTGGCACCCAGACCCTTGGCATTTATTTTTACTACAGTTTTAGTTTTAAAAGCCTACTTCTAACATATTCGTTCTCTTTCTAATTTTGTTTCACACTACTTCAAATGTGAACCAATAAATCTCCATCTTTATCTCACTACTATGAGGTTATACACAAATCAGTCAAACATAAATTTATAGTAAGCAAAGTTTAGTAGAAAAACATTAAAAGGCAGATCCTGAAAGCTAACCTCTAACATTGTTTTGGGAAAGGCCAGAGAGAATGGGCTTGTCAAGTAATCTAAACAAACCCATAGGTCATTTTGAAACTACTAGGACCCTAATCTTATCAGCCACAGGCAAAGGTTATCTTGGAGTCTGTAAATGCTATTCTAGTTCTTCCTTCATGAGAATCTAGGGATTAAAAAATGGTCACAGCATCAAGGCTTCCCAGGTTTATTACAGTCAGTCTTTGAGACCAACAACCCCTCTGTCATCCCCACCACATAAGGAAGCAGGGGAGACCTAAGTGCTGGGTCAAAGAGCCCACAGAAACGATTTCTGGTTTCTGAAAGTAAATATTCCAAAGCAAGGAAATTCTTTTTGCATATTTTTACATTTAAATTGAATTTAAAATAATATAATTCGGTAAGTGTGAAAATAAGAGATGCAGAAATGTCAATAACCAGGGTGACTACATACTCTGGGTTGCTCAAGACAGTCCTGGATTACACTTGTCGTCTCAGTATCATTATTAATAGTGCACACACACACACAGTTGAAGAGTGCGCAAAAGTGCTATCGTTTGGATGATGTTTCGTGGTCACCCTACCCACAAATAAACAATTATCACAATTTTGATACATTTCCTTTCAGTCTTTTTTCACATACATATACATATATATCTTTTTAGAGAAGTTGTGCACTTACAGAAAAATCATGTATAAAATACAAAGTTCCCATTTAACATATGTATTTTTAATTGTTATAAATGTTTACCCAATTCTCTATCTTTTTTCCATCAATTTTCATTAGAACAAAAATATTATTCTATATTTCTAGATAATCAGCCATTGTATTCCATTGAGTAGATCTTACCTTTCCTCTATTTTTGAACATTTAGGTTGCTTCAAGGTAGTTCTAAAGGAAAGGAATTTATGGTGTACTTAGATGACCCGTGCGTAAAACTTGAGAAAACTTCCAACCCAAGTAAGGGAGAGGCAAAAAAGTAATAATTTGGAAGAAATTTTAAAAATTCCATTTTTGTGAACAAGACAGCCCCTTCCAAATCAACTCCTTCATTTATCCCTTTAATAAATATTTTCTGAGCACCTACTATCTTCAGGCACTACAGCAGATGCAACATAGAGACACATGTCCCATTGGCATTACTCCCAAATGTGGCCCAAATCTCATCACTTCTTACCAAATTTGCTGCTGAAACCCTAGTCAAGGTCACCCCAATCTCTCCCCTGGACTCTGAGGCATCTATTCATGCCCTGTACAATCCAGAGTGATCTTCTCAAAGCAAAAATCAGATCGAAACCCTCTTCTGCTTAAACTCCTCCAATTCGTCCCCAATGAAGTAAGAAAAAACCCACACCCCCTGCCAGGACTTCTGAGCTCCACCTGATGTGGGCGCTGCCCCCACTTCATCTCCTCCTCTCCTCTCGGCTCGGCCACACTGCCCTTCTTTCTGTCCCTTGCACACACCATGTGCATTCCACCCCAGAGCCCTTGCACTTAGATTCCCTCTTCTTGGAATGGTTTTCCTCTAGATTGCTTCTGGCTGGGTTCTTGCCTCAAACTGTCACCAAAGTCATCTTCTCTGAGATATCTTTACTACAGTTTCTCCCTCCTGAGTCATTCTCTTTCCAGTTACCCTATTTTATTTTATTTTACAGCACTTAACTTGAATTTATATTATTTGTTGGCATGTTTTTTTCCTCCCTGCAATGTGAGGGAGAAGAGGACAGAGACTCTGACTAGTTCGCTGCTATAGCCCAGAGCCCAGCAAACAATAATAGGTGAGCAATAAATAACTGACAAATAAGTGAATGAACAAACGAATGGTGGACAAGATAGTCACTCTGAGAATATATCCTTATTTAATCCTGAAAGTATGACAAAACCTTTTTTGTTTGCTCTGCAAAACGATCTAGTATTATTATGTGGCAATAATAAAATAGTGTTTATTCATGTACACATGATCAACACCACTAAACATTATCACCTGGATTAAAGGAATTAAATTTGTGCTTTTTAGGACCCCCAAAATAAAAGAAGAAAACCTCTAGGGGTCTAAAATTTGCAATAGTGATTCCTAAATAGCACTAAGGTCTGTGACCAAGTTTTTAATGGTCCACAGCAAAAACACAAACAATGTGTTGAACTTTTATAAAGGTAAAAATCTCTCAATTTAAAGGACTCTCCTTTATTCTGAGATTATATCTTTCCTAATTTGGGGGTATCAAAATATTCTTTCTTTTATAAAATGACAGTGATGGTATTTGATAGCTTTGGGGGAAGATTTTTATGTCTTTCATATAAAAAATAATTAGTTGGCATCCTATGTAAGGCCCCAACCTTCTTTTTGAAATTTCAGCAATCCAAGAATTCCTCAAATCTGGGCACACTGGTGTCAGCACTGCCCACACACCCTCTCAAGTGTGGACCTCAGAGGGGTTTTACCAGCTGCCTGTAAAATTCCCAGCGCCTGTCTGCTCTGTGGTGGGAAAGAGGCCAGGACCCATCAATTAGTGATGTCCGCTGTGGGTAGGGAGGAGGGTGGTGAGGAGAAGGGAGAGAAATGTGGGGAGCATGATATGATTGCTACATCTGACAATGGTCACCCCTGCCCTAGGACATGTCAGAGCCCAGTATTAAAACATAACTGAAAATTTTAAGTGCCTTGTTCAGCCCCCTAACCTAAGTCATTGCTGAATACAAAGGTGTGTGATTCATTCCCAGCCTCAACAAAATCCTGGGAAGCTGTCAATGCTAAACCCATTAATTCCAAGGCCCACACCAGGAGAGGAATGCTTTGCAAAGGTAGTGTGGCCAGAAAAAGGCTCAGTGGGAAGGAGTCACAAAACCAACCAAACTAAACAAAGCCAGTGAGAGTCTTTTTCAAAGACAGCTAATC
The DNA here is from genome assembly GCA_029593785.1 of Cabassous unicinctus. Classification (NCBI taxonomy): domain Eukaryota; kingdom Metazoa; phylum Chordata; class Mammalia; order Cingulata; family Chlamyphoridae; genus Cabassous; species Cabassous unicinctus. The sequence continues at coordinate 10,868 of JAQZBX010004830.1, forward strand.
TTGAGATCCTGTCAGCAATCCAAAGTCCAAAGATTAACAAAATACCAAGGAGGAAAACAAACGCAGATAGGGAATAGTAAAGAAAATCAAGATTGGCTTGATTCTAGGAGCAGACTGGACATATTAGAGTTTTCTGTGAATACATATGGATTGAAGCAAGATCCAGGAACTTTAACCAAGTTTTTAATCTTCGTAAATTTGTAAAGGATGAGACAGTTGGGAGAACTGTCCATGTCTACACTCCCAGGATCAAATAACCCCCGACCAAATAACTGCCTAGGTACGCGCTCTGTGCCACTTGGTTAGCTCTGCTACCTCGTGGACAAGAAAATGGGCATGAAAGAAATGATCCCATCTGAGACAGGCCAGTGTTCACACTTAAAATAAAGGGTTTACTGACTCTAAAGTCTTGAGCTCACATACCCTTTGACCCACCTCCTAGGAAGGCATCCTTCAGACAGACCAGCAGCCAGGTGCAAAGCCTTATGTGGGAAACTGCTCATTGTAGCCTTGTTTATAACTGTGAAAAAGTTGAGACAACCCAAAGGCCCATCAGTAAGGAAATAATTAAATAAAAAGTATGACGCAGTCATGGAATACCTTATAGTTGTTTAAAAGAAAGAAGTAAATCTGTAAGTGCTGAGATAGGAAAATGTCTACAATGTACAAAGTGGAAAAGTACATTGCAGAACAGCATGAAGCATATGAGTCCATTGTTTAAGTATATACATATACGTGTATGCATTTATGTTTATATATGCATAGAAAATGGTCCAGAAGGATATATGACAAAGTGAATGGGATGGGGGTGAGGCAGGATAGAATAGGGACCTGAGGAGGAGAGGCAGGAAGCCCCAAGTGCCAATTCTCAGAACACAAACATCCTTATCGGAATGCAACTTGCAACATTTTCACACAGCAGAAAGAAGGAAAAGCAGGAAGACACCCCCAACTTACTTTCATAAATACCTCACACAGAAAACATGCAGCAGGGCTCACGGACAGTGGCCAGAGGCCAATTGCTGCCGGTCAGCGTGCCCTGCAGAGCTCATGGTCAGCAACCAAAAGCCAACCATCGCCAAACAATGTGCCCTAGAAACCAAACCACCGAATGAGTTTACCCCGCTTTGTCTTAAATACATCAATCAGAGCAGACCCTAAGCCCCCACAAGAGCCAGTAAAACCAGAACACCCTAGAGAAAGGATGCATCCCTTCCTTGAGCACGCTTACACTCACATCCTTGATTGTGTACTTTCTCCTCATTAAATTCTTTTCTAACTTTCTTATAACTGTGGTACATCCCTGAATTCTTTCTTACAACATGACCAGGAACCCGGAAATCAGCTCCAGCAACAGGGGGAGTTCATTTTTTACTCCTGGATTGTTAACAACTTAATTTTTTTTTAATGTAATACTTTTGTGATTTTTAAATATATATTTATACATACATACATACAATACATATATAAACATATAAAGTAAATAAGAGCCCCACAGTGCTCAACATTCCTCTTTTGCTCAATCAGGAAAACCGGTTACTAGGAAAGGAAACAAGGCCTAGAGAAGTGAATGTTTGACTTCCTCTCTCTAGCCACGTTTGCTATTTCTCCCTTCTTTAGCTGACACATCACATTGTATTTTTATTCATTTTTTATCAGTCAAAAACAACACTTAATTTTTGAGGCAGAATTTACATTAGAAGAAAAACCAAATAAAAACACAAGAGTAAATGCAGGTGGTTTAGAAGTCAGCTAAACCCAGCCCGAACTGGCTCAATACAAGCTGGTGGCATTAGCAGCTTGGAACAGCTAACAGCTTTATAGGCCTAATGACATCTCATTGATATTTCCGTGCAATGGTACACATATTGTCCACACCAATCTCTGAATGAGCTATTATTTAGTCATAATTCATCCTCTCCCTGCTTCCAAATGGATTCAAAGCGGTTCCCAAATGGATTAAAGACAGCCAACAATAGTTGACCTGGACATGGTAAAGCTGTGAACATAGAAATTGAGATACAGAAATGGTAAGAATGTGGAAGGAGTAAAAGTCCTATTGTAAATATAAACTCCTAGCATTCAAAGCATATTTACTTTCCTGTTCATATACATTAGAGCTCCTCAGAGCCTGTACTGTAAAACCAAGGTTTATAACAATCAGGAAAACAACAATCCAGAAAGACATTACAACAATATCCCCTTCTACTGATTCAATGAATTAAGTCTAAATTCAACAAGCTTCCCTATGTTCTTCAAAGGTCCTTGGTATTTTTCATAAGCCACTCTCATGACCATATAAGTACAGTAAACCTTTTCAAAACATACCTACATTGCTCCACTGACAAAGAAGTTCAATAATCTTCAATAACTAGCTTGGAAGGCAGCATCAAAGAGTTTAGAACACCGGTTTGGAGCCATTCAGATCTGGGTTCAAATTCCAACTGTGCCACTGACAGCTGTGTGAACTTGGACAGGTGATTTAACCTCTCTGAGCCTCAGGTTTCTCATGTGGGGGGAAAAGATCCTAATGGTACCTATTTACAGAGTTGCTGCAAGGATTAACTCAGATAACTCAGATAATGTCCTTAAAGTATTTAGCAAGTGTGCAATAAAAACTAAGTATTGCTTCTGGCTAAATTCTTGGTATCTTTTTCTTCAAGATATAAGAACCATGAAGGGTGCAAAAAAACCTGTATTACTCCAATAAAAAGCTGGATTGGATATTTGCACATATATACATGTATATCTCCAAGGATCAGAGAGAGAAAAGATTTACCTTTTTTTTCCCCCCTAAAGATATATTGCACCAAATCTTAAGACAAAGGACACTGGACT
>JAQZBX010004830.1:13805-47527 GCA_029593785.1 Cabassous unicinctus
TTTTTTTTTTTTTTTTTTTTTGAGGTACCAGGGGCCGGAAATTGAACCCGGGACCTCATATGTGGGAAGCTGGCGCTCAACCACTGAGCCACATGGACTTCCCTGAGTTGGTGTTTTCATTTCTTTTGCTTGTTGTTTTTGTTTTTTCAGGAGGCACCAGGAACCAAACCCGGGACCCTCCCATGTGGGAGGCAGGTGTTTAACTGCTTGAGCCACATCCACTCCCTGCTGCACATTTAACTATAAGAAATATCTATATATAACTGTAAACACTGTGGCAAAAATCAACTGGGCAAATAGACTATGGTATTGGTACAGAAAATATGCACCAGTCTAGCTATTTATGATTGACTGCAATAAAAAATGTAGGTGTGATTTAATAATACTTGTGTCTTATAATTCTAGTATATTCCAGAGGAATTACTATTGCTTTCAAGAGAGTCCCTAGAGGGGCCTTTCCACATCTTAGATGCTTAGGACAACTTGGCCTATTTGGGGGTTTTTTTGGGTTGTTTTTTTTTAAGATTTATTTTTATTTATTTATCCCCCCCACCCCCACCCGCCTCATTTGCGGTCACTGTCTGCTCTCTTGTCCATTTGCTGTGTGTTCTCTGTGTCTTCTTGTCTTCTCTTTAGGAGGCACCAGGAACCAAACCTGGGACTTCCCATGTGGGAGAGAGGCGCTCAATCACTTGAGCCACCTCAGCTCCCTGGTTTGTCTCTCTCATTGTCTTTCCTATTTGTGACTCTTTGTTGTGTCATCTTGTGTCAGCTCGCCTTCTCCAAGAGGCACCAGGAACCAAACCCAGAACCTCCCATGTGGTAGGCGGGAGCACAATCACTTGAGCCACATCGCTTCCAACTTGGCCTATTTGAACACCATTGTTAAATTTTCCTCAGGCTCCTGTTTTCCATGCTAATTATTCCCAGGTATTTGTAGTGCTTACTAATCTGAATACAGAAAAGTGTAAATAAGTGTCCTTTCCAAGTTTCCAGTAAAATGAAGAGATAGTAATAAAAACAGGTATTGTTTACAAGTGCCATGTATGTGCCAGCACTGTGCTGGATATTTTATGTGCACTACCTCAATGAATCCTCACAATCACCCATTTTATAGATGAGGACACTAAAGCTTAGAGAGATGAAGTCACTTGCTCAAGGTCACCATGGGGGAGAGGGGACAAGACTGGAACTGAAACCCATTTGTTATTAGTTAACAACTATTCACTTTTCAGATCTCAGATCCAATCTTGCTGACCCAGGGCAGCTAGCCCTCCATTCCCACAACAACAGCCTCTTGCACCATCATCTTCCTCTGTAGCTCTGATTAAATGACATTTTCACCCTTGTTTGTGTAATTATTGAATTAACGTCTGTCTCCCCACCAAACTATAAGCTCCATGACAGCAGAGCCCCTGGCTGTCCTTGTTAATTTTGGATCTCCAGTATCTACTATAGTACTGGCACATAACAAGTCCTCCATACACATTTACGCTGATGGAATGAATAGATGGAGAAAAGCAGTGCTCAGAAGTTATCTAGCTGGAAGCGGCTGTGGCTCAATTGGTTGGGCTCCCATTTACCATATGGAAGGCCCTGGGTTCAATTCCCGGGGCCTCCTGGTGAAGGCAAACCAGCCCGCATGGCGCAGTGAGCGAGCTGGCGCAACAAGATGATGCAACAAAGGGAGACAAGCAGACACAGAAAAATGCACAGCAAATGGACATTCCCGGGGCCTCCTGGTGAAGGCAAACCGGCCCGCATGGCACGGTGAGCGAGCTGGCGCAACAAAATGATGCAAAAAAGGAGACAAGCAGACACAGAAAAATGCACAGCAAATGGACACAATGAGCACAAGCAGCAAGGGGGGGATAAATAAATAAAAATAAATCTTTAAAAAAAAAAAAAAGAAGTTATCTAGCAGCTCAAGACACTGTACTAACAAGACACAGGCAGACCCGTTTACACCCCCATGTGGCATCATAGTACCAGCTCTCCATTCGTCATTTGGGGAGCAGGGGCAAGACAAGGCTGAGGCAAACCCATCCCTTCCAGCACTGGAAGGACTCAAGGCACTCAGTCTCTCCGCTGTGCGATGCAGCAGGACCTCACCATCAGTGGAGGGTGGGATGAGGTGTGGGTCTCAAAGTCCTGCTGAGTGACCCTGGGCCACTTGCTTAACCTCTGTGTGCCTCAGTATCATCATCTATAAAATGGGATTAACAACAGAACTTGATGCTATACAGTCACAGTGAGGAATAAACAAGTTAGTATGTGACAAATACCCAGGCCAATGCTCAGCTTAGAACAAAGACTAGAAGTGCTTGCTGTTAATGATTATTATTAGGTTAAAAATAAAAAGAACTAATAAGAACAACAGTTTGTCCTTCGTTTTTCCCACTGGAACAAGCCCAGTGAACATGGGTGGCAAAAGGCCACCAGAGGTGGGAACAAGGGCTTTCATCACTTAACGCAGGGCAAACCCATGGTGGTTACAGGATAATGAAAATTACACCAATGAGTCATTGTTCTCACCCATAATCCTGGGTTTCTGGACAACCCTGGTCACTTTCAGATCTAAAATCATGTGATTTTTTAGCTATAAACTCTATTTACATCTTTGGCTGCCCCTAGAATCCAAAACTATCATCTGCTGCAATGAAACTGAACTGCATATTTTTACTCTGGGTATAATATTAAGCAAATAAGTTGTAAAAGATATATTTTACATATATACTTGGTACAAATATGAAAATCTCAAGTTTGGCAGCTTTAATCCCATTTATAGAAAGGGAAGCATTCCTTTTAAAAGTACTTCCCTAGTAGAATATAAAAACTCTTTGATTTTCAATTACATTAGCTACCTTGCAGTTAAAAAACACTATCAAGGGAGCAGATGTGGCTCAAGCGGTTGAGCGCCTGCTTCTCACATGGGAGGTCCCAGGTTTGGTACCTGTGCCTCCTAAAGACAAGCAAACAAACGAAAAAACCAACTTGGAGGACCCAATGTGGCTCAGTGGTTGAGCGCCAGCTTCCCATATACAAGGTCTCCGGTTCAATCCCTGGCCCCAGTACCTCAAAAAAATAAAAAAATTAATAAATAAATAAAACTATCAAGTAAGTCTGACTCCAGCCAACAAGTGTTCCAGTGATCACATCTGTAGGTCTTTCTATGCACACAAACACATAAATTTATTATTTATTCTTCATCAATCCAATTAATACATTTTGTTTGAATCATTTTTATGATTCATTTTTGTTGATTCTTTCCACTATATATTACTTGTTTTTTAATCTGCTTTCTATTTCCTTCCTCAGATAGTTTGTTTTCTCTAAGCAGAATCACATGCAGTTCACAGGCTATGCCCTTGATACTCAACTATGAAACTGAAAGAAACCGGGAAAAAAGGATTGAAGCAATATCTACTATGCAAAATTAGTATAAATCTCAGCACTTCTTCACAAATCAATGTCACAAATCAAAGCCCAAGGGGTTCAAAGCTACATATTTTAAATAAGCTGTATAGCACCATCCATGCTATACTCACTTAAGATAGAAAATGATTGAACTAGTACAAGCATTACATCTCTCCAGAGAATAGACTATCCTTTGAAAACACATCCACAGAAAAGCTATTTCAGTCTAATAAAACAAAAAGGAATAACTTTTCAAAAAAGAAAGTTATATTTTCTACCTGTCAGAAATTCGGGTTCTTAAAAGCTCAGGTTTTGACTGTCAGTCTGATGATAGGCTCAGTTTCCGCAATGTTTTTTATTTTTATGCCACAAGTGAACAATGAGCTTTGAGAGGAGAGGGTGGAGACAAACAGGAGGTGGGGTTTTGTCACATGAATGTTCAGGAAAAAAGAGAAAACACACATTTGCCACACTGGTTTGGCTGAGTCCCAAAGTCATCTAGGGCGTAAACTATTTAACCCTTATTTAGCATGCAATCTTACAGGATATAATTTCCCCTGGATATTCTTTTCAAAGAGTGCCAGTTATAGTGGGTCCTCCCATCCTGACAAAACAATCTGCGAATGCTCCATTAAGCAAGCATCCAGTGGGAGAAACAATAGCATTTGCGCATGACCGTAAAGACTTTAGTTTGAGGATTCTAACAAGATCAGGTGTCAGCTAAGTGGTTTGCTGGTTAGGGAGGGTTGAAATGGAATAACCTCCCTTCAGGGAGGGTTGAAATGGAATAACCCATATCCCCTAAGAGCCACAAACACAAATGCAACAAACACATACGCACAATCACACACACCACAATCGCACACCTAGCTCCTTTCTCCTTTTGCAAGCAAACTTCTACATCTTGACTCCTAAATATCCATCCTGCAAACTTTTTATATAAATAATCCGCCCTTTCCTGAGAGAAGCAGCAAGGGTGTGTGCAAGAAGAGAATGGGTTCTATTGCTGAGTCTACCACCTGGGGCTATAGCCTCTCCCAGCCTCTGTTTCCTCAGCTGCAATAAGGCAGAGAAGGGAGAGGGTAAGCTAGAGCTATGCTTCCAAGAGCCCTGAGCGATTCTAAGGTGACAGTTTTAAAAAGTATGTGTGACCTGCACTTTGAATGAAGTAAATCCATAGCGAGGCCCATGCACAACCACTAGTACTTTGAATTTACTCAGAATATAATTTTTTTTTAAGTACTGGGGCTGCCAGGGATTGAACCCAGGACTTCCTATGAGGGAAGCCACTGGCGCTCAACCCCTGAGCCACATCGGCTCCCCTGAGTTGGTTTTTTCATTTGTTTGCTTGTTAGTTTTTGTTTTTAGGAGGCACCAGGGACAAAACCTGGGACCTCCCATGTGGAAAGCAGTCACTCAACCACTTGAGCCACATCCGCTCCGGAGAATATAATTTTAAGGAACTCAAACTGCTTCGCAATATTTCTACATCTCCAGTAACTCCTCCAAGTAACTGATACAGTTGACAGTGACCGAAGCTCCTGTTATTTCCTGTAAAAGCCTAGTTCCTTCCCTCCTGTGCGCAGTATGGGGAAGCAGTACCTGGGGGCCACTGTCACCTGACAGGAGGGACATGACTCAGCCTGGCCTCATTCTGAGAAAAGCACCCACTGGATAGATCTGGAACATACACATACCACCCAGAGGCCAGCTGTAAGCTGGGGCAGAACCTGCGTGATTCAGGCTCAGGGAAGACAAAGTCCTCTCAGGGGTCTCCCACCCACCCACCACCCAGAACCGTCTCTCATTCAGCAAGCACTGACAGCACGGCAAGCCAAAGATCACAATTTGATGTCACCATGTATGCATCTGTTTCTTGCTTAATATCTGTCTCCAAGAGAGGAGGGCAAGACACTATGTCTTTTTCATGACTAACTTTTAATGACTGCTTGGCACAGTGCCTGCCACTTGGTAAGAACTTAATTAATATTTGATGACTGAATGAATGAATGACATCCTAATCACAACAACCCTTTGAGTTGGGGAAAGTATTACTGTATATGTTTCTCAGATGAGAATAGAAGCTGATGACTTCCCCCAAAGACAAACAAGCTGGTACCCTTTTCCTTTGCTCCCTTCCTTTATGACAGGAAAAGGAGTAATAAATTCATTCATTATCACCTACCTGTCCCTTTGCACAACTTCACTTATCAGATAATGTAGCAGAGAAGGGGCCTTGCAAGACTGATACTCTTATCACCTAAGTTTTGAGGGAGTAAGAAAAATTGCAGGAATAAGAGGAAGTGGACTAAGGGAAGGGAAGGGCCAGGAGATAAAGCTCTTAGGAAGGAAGGCCTGGCTGGGTTCCCTAAGAGGCCCTGGGTATCCCAGAGTCAGCAAGTGCAGTCTGAGCACCTGTGAAGGAAGAGGGAGTCCCACAGGCAAGAGAAAAAAATACAGGGAAGGGCAGCTGGTCTGGAAGACATGGATTCCCATTTCTGCTTAAAGTACTCCCACCTGAATGGGCTGTATTCCTTTCAGGTGTCAGGATCATTCTCTCCAACAACCCTGAAGGTTCTGAGGACTTGTCTGCTCAGAAACCAGCTCTACGTGCTGGAAGGCCACAGACCCCAAATACTAAAGGCCTGAAGGGATTGGCTTGTGGTGGGCATCAGGGACAGGCCCAGGCTCAGCCTGGGGCCTGCCATTAGCCTATGGGGCCCTGCCAAGCCACATAGCTGTGGTTTCTGCTCCTCTCTCAGTGAGGACAGAGAAGAAGTAGATGACTGGCTTTGAAGAATCAGGTAACTATGACTGTCCAAACATGAGAGCCAGCTACAGCTACCAGTTAGTATCCCTATGAGTACCAATATTGTATCCCTAGAGAAACTGAGTCCTGGTGCTCCAGTACCAGGAAGGTACTAGGGGTGGTCCCTGAAATCCAAACACACCGGTGGGTGGAGACAGGGAATGCAAAGGATGGGGAAGTGATCTTGGTTAGAAGCAAGACCACTCAGGTTAGGCAGATAGAGGAGACAAGGTGAGTGAGGAGAAGATTCCAGAGTCATTGCTCAAAAATGAGACCCAGTTAAAGCATCATTCTGCCACCTACTTGATGAATCTTTTAGGACACTAGGAGTGGGCACACTGGTCCAGCTTTCAAGGCCACCATCACCTGGCTCCTTCCTCCTAAAGAGCCTTATTTTCTGCTTCTCCCTTGAGTGCTCCCACCACTCTAGTGAGGTCCCTCCTCTTCCTCTTCCTGGCACAGTAGCCTGCTGTCCCTGGATGCTCCTCCATCTCCTCTCTGCCTACCCCTCTCTTACCCATCTGTTAAGGCAAAATAACAACAGCAAACACTTGCAAAGTTCTTGCAATGGCCAGGAACGACTCATAGCACATTGTACACATTAACTCATTTACCCTGCCCAACTGCCCTTAGAGGAGGATCCCCATTTTACAGATTAGAAAACTTAGTGACCTAAAACAACACAAATTTACTGTCTTCCAATTCTGTAAGGTCACAGTCTGACACGGGTCTCTCTAGGCTAAAATAAAGTATCAGGGCTGATTCCTTCTGGAGGCTCTAGGGGAGAATCTGTTTCCTTGCCTTTTCCAGTTTTTTGGCTCTCTCCTTCCTCCATCTTCAAAGCTATTTCTCTAACCCTTTCTCTGTAGTCACATCTCCCTCTGACCACAGCCAGGAAAGATTCTCCACTTCTAAGAACCCACGTGACTACACTGGGCCCATCCAGATAATCCAGAATAACGTCCCCATCTCAAGGTGCTTATCTTAGTCACCTCTGCCAAGTCCCTTCTGCCATGTAAAGTAACGGATTCACAGGTCCACCACCCAAAGCCACATAGTGTGGTTTGAACTCAAACTCAGGAATCCTGAGTGCCAGAAGCTGTTCTCTTCTCTACCTTACACTCCCTCTCTAACAAAGGGACAACATCCACAGGCATTAAAAATTAGATGTCTCAGAAGTCATCTCTAAATAACTTTAAAAGAATGTGTACAGAAACTTTACTATTCAAAACAGTATTTATTCAAGTGAGTCACACAGTCATCCAAATAAGTAGTTGACTCATCCTCAAATGTCTGTTCCAATGTTCTCATCGATGGATAGAATTCCATGTTCCTATAGTGTGCCTATGTGACACTGAAATTTTTAATTGAAAAGTATATGTTTCCAAATCCCCAAGGAATCTGAGTTGAGTGTGCCAAGCGGTGCTTCCCAATTTGGGGAGGCGGAAGACGTAGGTCTATTCAATCACATACACCCCAGCCTTTGCCATCCTCCCAATAGTCCCACTCCAGGGGCATATCACATACTCCCTCAAGTGTGTTGAGGATGGAAACATTTTGTAGACCATGTCTGAGAGGCTATGGTCTATATTTGTACAATCCTTGCAAACCACACCCCTTGATTCTCCAACCAACCATTTGTCTCAACTCCTCTGCACACTTGTGGTGGCCAGTTGCACTAACCAGGACAGTTCCTAGACTTCTCACCTCAGCCTTTGTGCTTCCTGTTCCCTCTGATATTCCCCCGTCCTATCCCCTACCCTTACCCCCCACCCAATCCACCAAGGCCACTCCTTTCCCTCTTTCAGGTCTTGTTTTAAATGTCACCTCCTCAGAGAGACCTTCCCTGATCACCCACTAAAACAGACTCCCCCAGTAATGCTCTATCCTCTTATTTTCTTCTTAGAATTGATCACAGTCTATATTATTTTATCTATTCCTTTCTTTTCTTGTTTATTGTCTGTCCTCTCAGAAGATAAGGAGTTCTATGAGGGCAGGGTCCTTGTCCAAATCATCCCTGCTCTGTCAACCCAGCACTTAGCACAGTGCCTGGCAAACAGTAAATGCTCAATAAAAATGGGTAAATTAAATTTGCTTGAATTAGTCCCAGCTAAAAGCAACATGAGGTCAAGTACAAGCAAAACTATAGTTTCCTCCATTTCTACAGCATCACCAAGTTTCTAAGCAGTCCAACCACATGGGGTGGGGAGAGGGACAGGAACAAAGTACCTGCCCCTCCTGCCAGCCCACCTCCTGACTCATGGTTAATCACTCACTTTGCCAGAAAAAAAAGCTTTTAGCCAGCTACAGCCAGATACCTTGGAGACCACGTCTTCTGTTTTTTTCTATCTTTCCTTGTGACCTAACTCCACTGGACTGTGGAGGGTGACGTTGAAGAATAACGTTAAAATTAAGCCATTAATAATCTTCACAGCAATCGAACTAAAAAATAATTGTTTGTTTACTATGTGCCAGACACTGTGCGAAGCTTGTAAAGTGCACTATCTAATCTAATCCTCGTGATTAGCCAGGTGTTAATGCCCCCACAAGCCAGGTATTAGTTTTACCCCAATTTTATGAATAAGGAACAGTCAAAGGTCATACAGCTAGTAAGTGAAGAAGCCAGGGTTCAAACCCAGGTAGACAGGACTCAGGAGACCCCTCACTCTTATTCATCACATCATACCCCCTGCATCTAACACGGCATCCAAGCTATCTCCTTAGGATTAAATGCTTAAAAGATAGCAATGAGAGAAGAGAATGCCAACCAATAATTGAGTTGCTAATGGCTCCAATGCTTTGGAGTCTTGGGGTGGGGGCAGAGTTCTGCCTGGATATGATCCTGGGAAAAGCCATAAGCCAAGCATCTGAAAATGACTATCTCATCTTCAAACAGGAGGCAATACTGGGAGAAGTGCAGTGCATTCCTATGACAGACATGTTTGAAGTCATTAAGCTATAATGGACCATGTAAAGATAACTAAGGTGAGTTCTAAGACCTCACATTCCTAAAGAAGCCAAGACACAAGCATGAAACAGTTCCCTTGTAATGCAAAGCTCACAGACTGTGCATCTCGAAACAAATAGCACTGAAACAGGGCCACAGGAAGTGGTGTATGGAGAAAGGAGGCTTCACAGAGAAGGAGGGACCTGACTAGGCCTTGAAGCTTGTGTTAGGACCAGGCTGGAGGGATTAAAAAGCAGTAACACTGTTGGAAGAAAGCCCAAACCCCAGGGAGTAGAGGACCTGTATTGGCAGAATGTTTTGAGGTTAAGTCCGGAAGGACTGCAATGGGCATTTTATTAAGATGGGGAAATCCCTGAATGAAGAGAGGAGAAATTTGGACTTTGATACGGTTGGAAGCCAGGGATGGAGTAAGTGGAAGCCTGATATGGTGATAATGATTCATCTGGGCATAAGGTGGAGGATAGATTGGCAGAGAGAGAAACTACAGGTCAAGAACTTTGTTAGACAAGTTGAGGACATTATGTTGACACAAAGGGACGAATATTGTATGGTCTCACTGATATGAACTAAATACAATGAGTAAACTTATGCAGTTGAACTATAGAGTATAGGGTAGTAGGAGACAGATGTGGGTTGACACGGGGGAGCTGATATAGAATGTTTAATAAGGTCAATTGTAAATATGTGGTAATGGATGGAGTTGATGGTAGCACATTATAATGAGTATAACGAACACTAAATGTGATTGTGACTAAAAGGGGCAGTCTAGGGAGGTTAATGTTCATTGAAAGACAGCTAGAGGATACTCTAGGGACAGTATAACAGTGATTTTGGTGGTAGATGAGGATTGCGGTTAATAATATAAATACAAGAATGTTCTACTACAAGGTGTTAAGAATATGGTGATACATGGAAAAAATACAACATAACTTATAGACTATAGTTAACAGTAATATTGTAATATTTTTGTAGCAAAGGCCAAGAAGGTACTATTTATCAATGCTAAAGGTAAAAAAAAAAAAAGAATATGGGGTTTAGTTTTATGAGATATGAATATGATTAAGCATTTTTTTTCTTCATGTTCTTCATTAACACACACCTTGGTCATGTCATTTACCCAATCTGTGCTCATTTTGTGTCTTTCTGAATACTGGAAAAACAACTGAGTTTGTTTTTAGGAATAAATTAGATAAATGTGCCCAGACAGAAGTTTTTAGAACTTCTATTATGCTTATATAATTTGTTAAGCTGCCTTTTGTCTTTTATTTAAATTTTTGAAGTTGAAATAAAGTTTCCTGAAAATTAAAAAAAAAAAAAAAAGGACTTTGTTAGGGGGCTGCTGGAATGCACGAGGCTAGGAGATGAAAGCATGCACCAGAGGTGAGCAGGATACTTGAAAACAGCAAGAAGAACTTGGACACAGGGCATGATGGAGAAAAGGGAGTCATGGATGACTCAAAGGTCGGGTGACTGGAAGAGGGGCACTGCTGGCAGAATATGGAAGTTGGACAGGGAACCCGTTTGTAGAGTAAGAGAGACAAAAGATGAGTTCAGTTGGGAACATGTTCAGAGGAAATGGGACATCCACATGGAACAGTCTTCAGGCATTTGGAGAATATTTTGGGGCTGAGATAAGAAAAGGGAATAGGTATGTAGATTAGAGGAAAAGTTGAACATTAAAACATTTCTCTTTTAAAGTGAGTATGACAAATTTCCTTTTTAAAAAAAGCATACACTACACTACGTTGGCTGCCTGTATTGCAAAGAACTGCTGCTGGGGAGACAGTTTCAGTTAGTTGTGAGAACAGGAAAAACCAGGAATTGTGATTTGTTGGTCAAGTTTAAGTCTGTCCAATATGACATCAGTCCAGTCAAGTAACTTGAGAAACAAACAAGAAGAAGAGTTCACTTCTCAGTAAGGATTGTCCCCCGAAAATGATTAGGAAGGACAGTGCAATTGTTAGAAACCAGACAGCTGTGAATTTTTATTCTGTCCTTTGACAAGGGAATTTTTAACCTTTCTGGGCCTCAGTTTCCTCATCTATTAAAAAAAGGGGCTAACTACCTACTTCATGGATCTGCTTCAAAGATCAAATGAGCAAACATGAAGGCCACTGTGGCAGGCTGTGGTCACTGTTCATTGTGTGTTTTTGACGTCTCCAAAATCCTGAGGTTAAAAAGGGTAAGGTCCCTTCAGCAGGATCACAGGGCACTTGTTTCTTTAAAATAAATTTTCTCTTCAAGTACCTATTCTGTCAGGTAAGATAATAAGATTCACAGGGGCAGAATATTTTAAAGCTCTGTGCTCCGAAACTCAGCCCACTCACAAGAAACGCACATTCCAGCCACTCAGCGCGACGGTCAGATCACTTGCCCATGTTGTTCAATCCTAGCCTTGATCCCTGAAGGCTAAGATAAGAAATACAGAAAGGCCATTAAAAAGCAGGGGAAATGCCAAAGTTACATTCTTTAAACTCTCTTTGCCGGAAGTACTGACTGTAACTCACTGTCTGTCTACAAGACTCAGTTTGGCAAAGTTCTCAAAACAGAGGTCACAGTTTCTCAAGGTTTCCCAATCGGAAGTGAGCTAGAAAAAGCCAGCATCCAGTCTGCTCCTCATTGTAAATCATTAAAATGACTTTCCAGTGTGGGAATCTCATGTGCATTTGGGCAAAAGGAAACCAGTTTCCCAGGGTCTGATCACTCATAGACAAGTTGGTAAAAAGGCTCTGAGTCTTCTGCTCTGAAACTAGAATCCAGGGCTATGGCAATAGGCGCTAGCTACCGGCAAACTTGGGCATGGACCTGTGACTTTTTTGCATGTTTGTATTTCTAACTTCTAGGGAGTATGGATTCCCTACACACAAAATCTTTCCTTCTGCTCTGCACTTTGATTGGCCTGGGTTTGTAAATTTAAGAGAGGAAGTGGGAAGTATCGATTGTTAAAGAGGGAAGTAATCTGGAGTTCAGGGGAAGAAGGAGGGAATGGGGCTGAGAGGTGGACTTGGGAGACTGCTGGAAGACAGGAGTGCCACCGTGTGACCTCTCCACTAACTCTGTAAACTCTGTAAGCTAACAAAACACGGGGTGGTGTGGACTGCTCCATCAGTAAGCGAAGGAGTTTGGGTCAGAACTGACACCATGGTAAAACAGAAACAACCAAGAAGGAGGAGCACATAGCCTCCCCCCAACTCCACCCCAGGGAATTAGCAGAAAATCTGGGCAGGACTTTGGGTTTCCAAGAGTCATGGGCTTGTGGGTTCTCACCAAGGTTAATTAGTTCTCTAAGGAACAGAAAGCCCCCAGATGATACCTGGGCTAAAAAGAGAAAGTGTCTTTCTTCCCCCAAAGTAATTAAACATAGTCTGATTTTACTATTTAACATCTAAACACAACAGGGAGCCATTTAAAGCCAAAGAATTAAGGAACATCTAGCCCATTTCGTTTCACAGGTTTTACACAGTACCCAAGTTGTTTCAGTGAAAGATGGTAAACTAGGACTTACACGAGCGGCAATTGACAATTATGGTATGCCTCCCCAGATACACTCCCACTTCTTCAAAACTGGTCACACTCGTAGCTCACTCATTGACCAAGAAGGTCACGCTTGTGTGGTGTGATCCCACCCTGATCCCATCCACCCCACCCGCCTGGCCCTGCCTCCAGTCACAGACTCACGCCACCCGTGGGCTGAGCAAATCAGGGAGTGAGTGACAGGTTCCAATTTATGTTCTGTAAAAGATTATTCTGGGAAACTGGATTGGAGGGGAGCAAAATGGAATGAGAAAAACTAAATCAGAACCTAATATAAAAGTGCATGACAGTGACCTGAACTAAGGGAAAGAATTGTGGAGGAGAGAAATGGACAGAACCAGAGGGAGAATCTACCAAAAGTCTGTGATGCTTGGATATGGGGGTGAGAATGAGAATTGGCTCCTAGGTTTCTGATTGAACAAATGAGTGGATGGGAGTAAACATTTATTCAGATGGGGAAGGCTGGAGGAGGATGTGTTCTGGGCCAAGAGTGGGGAGCACAGGAGGAATGACCATGAAGCTGAAGGAGCTTAAGTTTCAGAGCCCATGAAGGAGTTGGTGGGTTATCAATATCTAAAGTCATGGGAATGAATAAAAGCAGCTTGTCCAGTTTTGTTGCTGCATCTGGATCGGCTGGCAAATTAAGATATAGATTTCCAGGTCTCACCCTGGCCCACCGAATTAGAATATCTAGGAAGTAAGGGCCCACAGATCTGCATTAACAAGCTTCCCAGATTATTCTCGTGCATAAAAAACAGTTTGAAAGCCACAGACCTAGGGAGAGAGTATAGGGAAAAGGAGGAGGACCCAGGACAGGCCCTCAGGAGCTACCAATTGGAGGAGTCGGAGAAAGAGGAGGAGGAGGCAAGGAAACCAAGAGGAAGCACCCAGAGAAGTAGCAGAGAGTTGGAGTTTGGAATCACAGAGGGAAAAAAAAGTGAAGTGGGGGGGGAGCCCTGAGAAACAATATCAGAGAACGATGCACACTTGAATGGGAAATCATAAGTTAGGACCAGACTAGCCATTTTCAGCCATGTGCAAGTAGAGGAATCCCAGCAACAGGGCACAAAGAAGGAGAACGAGAGACCTTGCAGTCCTTGAGAGATGAGAGAAAGGGCAGCTTTGGATTCTGACTTTCCAGTTCCAAGCAGATGCTTTTGAGATTGCCTGTGGTATCCTCACAATAAGCCTCCCTCTGTTGAAGCTAACTTTAGGAAGTCTCTCTTCCTTATAACCAGCAATAGCTAAAGCACAAATGGATGAATTTGCAAGAATATTTTAAATCTTGAAAGAAGAGTAATAAAACCTTTCAAAGTTCTACACCCTGTCACCAACAGAGCTAAAGCTAAATCAGAGTTAAGTGTTACCTATGACCTCCCTTCTTTGCTTCTTTGGTGGTTCACATTCTCTCTCATTTATTCAGTTTCTCTTCTTCATACATAGTCTCTCTCTCTCTCTCACACACACACACACACACACATACACACACATACGCACACACAACTAAAATGGCCAGAAAGAGAGTCTACCTAGAGATGGCAAAACTGGGTTTGATGGGGTGAGGGCCTTATACTGGAGCTCCAAGCCCAGCCTTTGGGAATATGCAGCAGCAGCTATCACAGGAGCCAGGGAGCAGGGAGTACCAGAAAATCATGGTGTATTCTGTGGAAAAGAAGATGTGCTGGTAAAGATGAAGGATAAGAGCACAGATACAAGTAAGAGATCATACGAGGGCCCCAGGATGTACTTAGCAAATAGCCAGGCCACACCCAGTTATACTATGCTTAAGAGATGAGCTAAGGAGAATTGTGGGAAAATGGCAGAGTAGGAAGCTCCAGGAATCAGTTGCTCCACCGGAACAACTATTAAACAGACAGAAACTGTCTGAATCAACTATTTCAAAACTGTGGAGTCCAGCAGAACACTGTACAGCGTCCAGGGAAGAGCAAGAGGAAGAGGCAGGTAAATACCAGTCAATTGCCCTCTCCTCGTGGCAGATATCAGCACTTATCCCCTACTCTCATGGCAGGCAGCAGTGGGGTTCAGCCCCTGATGTAGCTTGCTGGTGCCAGAAAAGGACATAAAAATACACTCCGCCAAAATGCAGGGCAAGGGCGTAGGCACAGGCCAATCTCCAATCACTGCTTTTGATCAGCTACTTTGGATCCCTGGGGGCATGGTCAGCGTTCCAGCACACCCTGGACAAAGGTGGCAGAGGAGACTTAAAGACTGTACGCTTCCTCAGACTTGCAGATGACAGGGGAAGGGCTGCGTATGCTGGGTGGGTCAGGAAAGTGAGGCTCCTTATGCCCTTGACAGGCCCCCCCCCACCCCCCATCTCCTCCCCAGGGCAGTTTGGAACAGACAGGCACTCCCTTTGTGAGTCCTCAGCCTTGTACCAGCTGGGGTGCTCCCTCCCCCAGAATTTGCCTCCAGGCAAAAGCAGCTTGAGACCACAAAAGCAATATAAGAAACAATTGAGGCAGATGGCCTGGGGCAAAAGTTTACCTGCTTAAGTGTGTGGAATATGTGACTGCATTTTCTCACCAAACCCTTCCAGTGCTTTTCCCCTCCAGACCCAGCAGCATTCCAGTCCTAAATAGTTAAAAGGCAAGCCTCAGGAACTGGTTGTGAACTGGTGACTGATCAGTAAATCTTGCAACATTGCATTCTTTAGAAGTCCTGCGGGCCCCTCACATGCCTTCCCCATCTGCACATAGACATGCATTATAAAAGACCTCTCTCATTTTGCAGTAAGCACTGACCTGACGATCAAGCTCAGAAAATGCCACCCAGGATGAGGACCCCACGAAGCCCCCTAAATAAATGCTCATTACTCACCAAGCTGGACTTGTCAGAGGCATTTTTTGGCCTGATATATCCCTATCAGTTCCGCGAGAAGCTGCTGTTTTACACAGCTCCTCACCATACTCGGGACAAAGCAGAACACCCAGGAGAGGGAAATGGTCTGTCTCCTGGGATGTAGAAGGGATATTCAAACTCCTGTAAACAGGAAAACTCCTAAGGCCACTAGAAAGCACAAGCCCAACGTGTCACAGGCACAAAAAAGGTAGAGAGGACCCTGCACTTTGCATTTCACCTAGGGCTGACCTTAGAACTGCTGAACTCTGACGGAGAGCACCAGTCAATGCAAAGAATCAGCAAACTCAAAAACAAGACAATGGAAATGAGTCAGCTGAGGAGAAGAAAGAAAGAATTATAAAAAGTGAAAATAACCTAACAGACCTCTGGGACACCATGAAGCATAATAATATTTGCATTATGGGAGTCTCAGAAGGAAAAGAAAGGGAGAAAAGGGCAGAAGGAATATTAAAAGAAATAATGACAGAAAACTTTCCAAACTTAGCAAAAGATGTGAATATTCACATCCAAGAAACCCAGAGAACACCAAACAGGATAAACTTGAAGAAAATTATGGCCTATCACATGCTGATCAAACTGTGGAATGCCAAGGACAAGGAGAGAGTTCTGAAAGCTACAAGAGAAAAGAAACATGCTATATACAAGGGAGTCCCAATTAGATTAAGTGCCAATTTCTCATCAGAAACCATGGAGACGAGAAGGCAGGGGATTGAAATACTTAAAGTGCTGAAAGTAAATGATTCTCAATGAAAAATTTTATGTCTGGTGAGACTTTCTTTCAAAAATGAGGAAGAGGTGAAAGCTGAGGGAGTTCATCACCACTAGACCTGCCCTACAAGCTATGCTAAAAGGACTGAAAGAAAAGGACACTAGACAGTGGTTCAAAGTGGCATAAAGAATAAAGATCTCTGGTTAAGTAACCATTTGTGTAATTATAAATGCCAGTACTATCTTATTGTACTGCTTCTTACTCCCTACAGGTTCTAAAATGCAAATGCACAAAAAGAAATGGTAAATCTATGATTTTGGATATACAACATACAAAGATACAATTTGTAACAAGTACAAAAAAAAGTGGGGGGATGGAGGGGTATAGGAACAGTGTGTGTATCTGTATGCTAATGAAGTCAAATTGGTATCAAATCTAATAGGATTGTTATATATTTAGAATGTTAAATTTTAATCCTATGGTAACCACAAGGAAAATATATGAAAAATATAACCAGATAGCAATGAGAAGGGACTCAATATGGTAAAATACACAACTATATTATTCTACCAAATACCACTGATGGTACACTTTGGATGAATTGTATGCTTTATTAATATGTACCAATAAAATTGATTTGTTAAAAATAAATAAATATGAAAGTAGGCATTAATGGAAGAACTGGAGGACAAAAAGGTATAAGACTTACAAAGACTAGCAGAAGAAAGTCCTGAGTTATCAATAGGGGGATTTAAATGTAAATGGATTAAACTCTCCAGTCAAAAGGCAGAGATTGGCAGAATGCATAAAAAAGCATGCCCCAGGGAGCAGATGTGGCACAAGCATTTGCACATGGGAGGTCCCAGATTCAGTTCCCAGTGCCTCCTAAAGAAGACAAGCAAGACAGCGAGCTGACACAAAGGGCTGGCACAGTGAGGTTTCACAACGAGGAGACACAACAAGCAGGGAGCAGATGTGGCTCAGGCGACTGGGTGCCTCCCTCCCATATGGGAGGTCCTGGGTTTGGTTCCCCGTGCCTCCTAAAAGAAGATAAGCAGACACAATGAACAGACACAGAAGGCAGACAGCGAGCATAAACAACTGGGGGTGGGGAGGGAAGGGGGAGAGAAATAAATAAATCTATAAAAAAAAAAAAAATCATGACCCAATTATGTTCTTTTAGTTTGTCAAAAGCCGCCGATGCAAAGTACCAGAAATGAGTTGGTTTTTATAATAGGAATTTATTAGGGTAAAAGCTTACAGTTCTGAGGCTGTGAGAATGTTCAAACCAAGGCATCATCAGAGATGCTGGCAGATCCTGGATTCCTGCCACGTGGCAAGGCAAAATGGTGGCTCTCCTCTGAGTCTCTGATTTCTCCTCCAGGCCACTTTCTCCCTGAGCTCAGCTGTGGGTGATCAAGCACATGGCAGCAGTAGTTTCTGCAGCTCTGAGCTGCTCTGTGGGCCTATCCTCTCTGGGGCCTCATTCCACGCCTCTCTGCTCTGCTAATTTAGAGCACACACAGCCTTCAGCCTCCAGGACCTCTCTCAGCCTCTTGGAACTTCTTTTTCTGAAATTGCAGGTGCTCCTGGAGTCCTTTCTCACATGGTAGGGTCAAAGTGGCAGCCGTCTTTCTCTGTGTTGTTTCTGCTTTCAGTTCTCAGTTTATATAAGACTTCAGCGAGAGGGCAAAGACCCACGCTGGGTCCCACCTCACTGAAGTATTCCAGTCAAAGGCCCTAAAGCAATTTAATTAAAAGCCATCTAGGGTGTGGATGTGGCTCAAAGGGCGCGGATGTGGCTCAAATGGTTGGGCGTCCTTCTCCCATATGGAGGGCCCTGGGTTCGATCCCTGGGACCTCCCAGTAAAGTAAAGAAAAAATATAGAAGGTGCGCAGGCCACCAGGCCCCATGAGCAGGCGAGCACCCAGGCCCCATGCGCGGGTGCACCACCAGGCCCCACCCCAGGCCCCACACACAGGTGTGCCATCAGGCCCCCGTGAGCGGGTGCACTGCCAGACCCTGCCCCCAGGCCTCACGTGCAGGTGCGCCGTCAGGACCCGCAAGCGGGTGCGCTGTCAGGTCCTGTGCATGGGTGCGCCGCACGCAGCAAGACGATGACATAGCAGGAGAATGCCATAGCAGGAGAGTGACACAGGGGAGAGCCAAGATGATATGCACCGAAAAACCAGGAACTGAGGTGGCACTGGTGGCAGAACACCTGTCTTCTGCATTGGAGGTTCCCAGGATCAAATCCTGGTGAAGACAGGAGGAGAAGGATGAGAAGATTCGGCAGGAAACGGACTCAGAGAATTGCCCAGTGAATGGACACAAAAACAGCAGAAGGGGGGGTGTTAAAAATGGATAAAAATCAAATCAATTAATTAATTAATTTTTTTAAAAAGAAACTCAATTGGCCATAGATGTGTGAATTTATTTAAATTAAAAAAAGTCATCTAATCAAAAGTTCCTTTAACTGAATCCAATGCAATCAAAGGGTCCCAAACCCATAGGAATGGATTAGTTTAAGAACATGATCTTTTGTGGG
Organism: Cabassous unicinctus; assembly: GCA_029593785.1. Taxonomy (NCBI): domain Eukaryota; kingdom Metazoa; phylum Chordata; class Mammalia; order Cingulata; family Chlamyphoridae; genus Cabassous; species Cabassous unicinctus. The sequence continues at coordinate 32,675 of JAQZBX010004830.1, forward strand.
AGTCACAAAAAACTTCAAACTGTCCCATATGAGCTGTCTACAAGAGACCCACCTTAAATTCCAAGACATAAGTAGACTGAAAGTAAAAGGATGAGAAAAAATATATCATGCAAATAGTAACCAAAAGGGAGCTGGGGTAGCCACACTAATGTCAGATAAAATAGACGTTAAGTCAAAAATTGTTACAAGGGACAAAAATAGTCATTATATACTGATAAAGAGGTCAATTCAACAGAATGTAACAATTACAAATATATATGCTCCTAATAACAGAGCCCCAAAATATATAAAGCAAATACTGACAGATTTGAATGAAGAAATTGACAGTTCTATATTAATAGTAGGAGACTTTAATAAACCACTTTCAATAATGGATAGAATATCTAGACAGAATATCAGTAAGGAAAGGCAAGACTTGAATGACACTCTAAACCAACTAGACATTTATAGAACACTTCACCCAACAACAGAATATACATTCTTCTCAAGTGCACATGGATCATTCTCCAGGACAGACTATCTTAAGTCACAAAACAAGTTTCAATGAAGTAGAAAACATTGAAATAATACAATTTATCTTCTCTGACTTTAATGGAATGAAGCTGGAAATCAATACAGAGGGAGAAATGGAAAATTCACAAATAAGTGGAAATTAAACAATGTACTCATAAACAACAAATGGATCAAAAAGGAAATCAGGGCTGGGAGCACCGAAGATCAAGACTGAGGGATAGGAAGAGAGAGCCTGTTGGCCCATTAAGCATGAGGACCCAGCGTCATGAACCCTTCAACATGTTCAGTATCAAGATTTGACTTTGTTTGTAACGTCAAGGCTCCCAAGCTTCACTTCGCGATGCCCCCGGAAGTCCCACCCCCACACTTGGGGGCCGGGCCACTCCTGCCCCAACTACATTAGGCATGCACTAAGGAACCTGGATGCTGCCCATGGTCAATTTCCCTCATCCATCAGGGCCAGCCCTTAGGAGGCTCCTGGATTCTTAAGACTTTCCGCCTTGTTTTTTTGTTCCCCTCAGATGCCACTGTCATTTTATACCCCTACCGAATGAGATACGATTGAGAAGGCTGAGTCAGACTATCTTTAGTAATGCCCCCTCATTCTGCCTCTGATTTATTAGTGACCTCTGATCTTGAATCCTATAGCGCCTTCCTGCTGGCCTCTGCCCCATTGATTTCTGCCTTCAAGACTGTTCTCACTCGTGACCTTTGCTGGGCATATAGTGGTAAAGGGCACTAACTCCGCTTAACCACGGAAGTCTGTAAACTTTGCCAATCATAGTTAGCAAAGGGCTGCATGGGTCAGAGTTCTAGATCTGCAGTTCATTATTTTTGGCAATTTACTTAATCTCATTGTGCCTCAGTTTCCTTCATCTGCAAAGTGGAGCTAATAATGGCCATTTAATAGCTTGTTGAGAGGACTGAATTTGACAAGTCTAGATTGTCTCAGCAAAGATTAGTTATTAGTTAACCATTTTCAAAGAGCCTCTTCCTCTAGGTATAAAGCTTTGCCTGAGCCAGAAGATAGGATTTCTGCATTCAGAGTGCCCCCAGTCTGCTGGAAGAACTACAATTCTTGCAGTAATTATCATTACCCCCTTTAAAAAATAGCAATAATTGTAGCTAACATTTATGGGACTTTTTTTTTTCTTATATATGACCTCGTTTAATGATGACAGCTTCATTTAATAACTACTTTGTGAGCACTGCTGTGTGCCATGTCATGTTCTGAGTGCTGGGAATACAGTAATGAACAAAACAAAGTGCTTGAACAAAACAAAGTGCTTGATCTCATATTGTTGACAGTAGATATTAGTTATTCTGAGGCACACAGTGATTCATTCTTTGAAAAAAATCATTGCACATGTAGTCTGTGCTGGAAACTGTATTAAGCATTAAGCATGCTTTAGAAAACAGAAAGATTGTCCCTGTGCTCAGGAGTTTATAGTCCAGGTCAGTGGTTTTAAAGTGTGATCCTGGGATCAACAGCAACAGTATCACTTGGGAAATTGTTAGAAATGCAAATTTCAGACTCACCCTAGAAATACTGAATCAGAAATTCTGGAGGTAGAACCCAGCAATCTATGGTTTAACAAGTCCTTCAGGTGATTCCATTGCACACTAAAGATAGAGAACCACTGGCCTAGATAAATAATTTGCCAAATTCAAATAACATTTGTTGAGCACCTGCCCTAGGCTGAGCATCCTGCTAAGCATTTGCACATAATTTATTCCATTTAACTTTCATATCAGCATTGGAAAATAGGTATTCTCTGTCTTGCTCAAGGGTGCACCCCTAGTAAGTGATAGAGGCTGGATTTATAGCTTCTTGAGGATAGATTCTGATGTACTGAGTTTTACTGGTTTCTATATCCCCACTCAGTAGTTCTCACCCTTGGCTGTACTATAAAATCATCTACGGTGCTTTTAAAATTACCAGTACCAAGTACTAGACCAATAAAATCAGAATCTCTGGGGGGGGGAGGGGGAAGGAAATCACAAGAGAAATTAGGAAATATCTTGAGGTGAATGAAAATGAAAACACAGCATACTAAAATTTATGGGATGCAGCCAAGGCAGTGCTGAGAGAGAAATTTCTAGCTCTAAATGCTTACATTAAAAATAGAAGAAGGATGTCAAATTAAAGACCTAACCTCAAAACTGGATGAACTAGAAAAAGAAGCACTAATTAAAACCAAAGTGAGCAGATGGAAGGGAATAACAAAATTAGAGTGGAGATAAATGACATAGAGAATAAAAAACAATAGAGGGACTCAACAAAACAGAAATTGGTTCTTTGAAAAGATCAATAAAATTGACAAACCTTTAGGTAGACTGATGAAGAAAAAAGAGAGGACACAAATAATTAACTGATCCCAGGAAATAAAAAGACTATAAGAGGAAACTATGAAATTGAATGCCAACAAACTAGATAGCCTAGATGGAATGGACAAATTCCTAGAAACACTCAAAATACCTACACTGTCTCAAGAAAAAATAGAAGATCTCAACAAACCAAAAACTATTAAAGAGATTGAATCAGTCATCAAAAACCTCCCAACAAAGTAAAGCCCAGGACCAGATTGCTTCACAGGGGAATTTTACCAAACATTTTAGGAAGAAGCGACACCAATCTGGCTCAAACTCTTCCAAAAAATTGAAGAGGAGGGAACACTCCCTAACTCATTCTACAAGGCCAACATTACCCTCACACCAAAGCCAGATAAAGATACCACAAGAAAAGAAAATTACAGACCAATATCCTTTATGGATATAGATGCAAAAAAATCTTCAACAAAATAACAGCAAGCTGAATCCAACAGTTCATTAAAAGAATTACATACCATGATCAAGTGGGATTTATGCTCCAGATATGCAAGGGTGGTTCAACATAAGAAAATTAATTAATGTAATACACCACTATAGCAGTTTGGGAATTTGATGTAATTATGAATTCCAAAAATATAAGTGGATCATGATTGTAAACTGATCTGTTAATCTGGGCATGATTAAGTTATGATTAGGGCGTTGACTGGAACACATCAGTAGGGTGTTGAGCCCCACTCTTTGGTGGGTGGGGAATTGAATATAAAAGGCACGGCAAGAACAGATTTGAAGCAGTCTTTTGAGAAGAAGTTTTGATGTTGGAAAGAAGGCCCCAGGGGAAGAGAAGCAAGCGATTCGCCTGATCGTCTACAGCTGACCTTGTGGAGGAAACAGGAGCTAAGCATGGAGAAAAACGCAGCCCCAGGAAGAGAGGAACCCCAGAAGCCTGAACCCTGGCAAACGCCGGCAGCTGTCTTGCTCTAACACGTAATAACGGACTGTGGTGAGAGAAGAAACTTAACGCTTTATAGCCTGGTAACTGTGGACTTCTACCCCAAATAAATACCCTTTATAAAGACCAACCCATTTTTGGTATTTCACATTAGCACCCCTTTGGCTGACTAATACAACCACATTAACAGAATAAAGGGGGAAAAAAACGGATGATCATCTCAATCGACACAGAAAAGGTACTTGACAAAATCCAGCACCCCTTCTTATTAAAAACACTTAGAAAGCTTGGAATAGAAGGAAATTTCCTCAACATAATAAACAGCATACATGAAAAACCCACAGTTAACAACATATTTAATGGTGAAAGACTGAAAGCCTTCTCTCTAAGATCAGGAACAAGACAAGGATGCCCACTGTCACTGCTGCTATTTAACATTGTACTGGAAGTTGTAACGAGAACAATTGGGCAAGAAAAAGAAATAAAAGGCATCAAAATTGAAAAGGAAGATGTAAAATTTTCCCTATTTGCAAACTACATGATCCTATATACAGAAAATCCTGAAAAATCTACAACAAAGCTCCTAGAGCTAATAAGTCAATTGAGCGAAATGTGGGGTACAAGATCAACACCCAAAAATCAGTAGTGTTTCTATACACTAGTAATGAACAATTGAATGATGATATGAAGAAAAAAAGTCCATTTACAATAACAACTAAAAGAATAAAATATCTAGGAATAAATCTAAGCAAGGATGTAAAGGACTTGTACTCAGAAAGTATAAAACATTGCTAGAAATCAAAGAATGCTTAAATAAATGTTCATAGACGGAAAGACTAAATACTGTTAAGGTATCAATTCTACCCAAAGCAATTTACAGATTCAACACAATCCCAATCAAAATTCCAACAACCTTCTTTGCAGAAGTGGAAAAGCCAATCATTAGATTTATATGGAAGGGTATGGGGTCCCTCACAAAGCTAGAGTAATCAAAACAGCATGGTGCTGGCACAAGGACAGACATACAGACCAATGAAACTGATCTGAGAGTTCAGAAATCAACCCTCATATTTATGACCAGCTGATTTTTAACAAGGGGGCAAAGACCACTCAACTGGAAAAGAATAGTCTCTCCAACAAATGATGCTGAGGAAACTGGATCTTTCTTTGCAAAAGAATGAAGATGGAACCCTACCACACCATATACAAAAATCAACCCAAAATGGATCCAAGACCTAAAACATGAGAGCCAGAACTATAAAACTCCTAGAAGAAAATGTAGGGAAGCATCTTCAGGACCTTGTGTTAGGCAATAGATTCTTAGACTTTATACCCAAAGCACAAGCTACAAAAGAAAAAACAGATTAATGGGACCACATCAAAATTAAACTTTTGTGCAAAGAGGACATTATCATGAAAGTAAAATGACAACCTACACAACGAGAAAATATTTGGAAACTACATATCCGATAAGGGTGTAATATCCAGAATATATAAATGAATCCTTCAACTCAACAACAAAAAGACAAACAACCCAATTTAAAAATGGGCAAAGACTTGAATAGACATTTTTCCAAAGAAGATATGCAAATGGCCAAGAAGCATATGAAAAGATGCTAAAGATCATTAGCCATTCAGGAAATGCAAATCAAAACCACAATGAGATACCATTTCACACCCACTAGACTGGCTATAAAGTTAAAAATGGAAAACTACAAGTGTTAGAGAGGATGTGGAAAAATAGGAACACTCATTCATTGCTTGTGGGAATGTAAAATGGCACAGCCATTGTGGAAAAGTTTGGCAGTTCTTCAGAAAATGAAATATAGAATTACCATATGACTCGGCACTCCCACTTCTAGGCATACACTCCAAAGAATTGAAAGCAGGGGCTCAAACAGATCTTTGCACACCAATGTTCATAGTAACCCAAGTGTCCATCAACTGATGAGTAGATAAACAAAATGTCTGTATATACCCAATGGAATATTATTCAGCCTTAAAAAGGAATTACATTTTGATACATGCAACAAAAATGGATGAACCTTGAAGACATCCTGTTGAGTGAAATAAGCCAGATACAAAAGGACAAATATTGTATGATCTCATTGATATGAAATAATTAGAATAAATAAATTCATGGAGCCAGATTCTGGAACAGGTTACCAGAGGATGGGGTAAGTGTAGGGAATAGGGATATAAGGCTTAAAATATACAATTTCTATTTGGCATGATGGAAAAGTTTTGGCAATGGATAGTGGTGATGGTAGCACAACATTGTGAATGTAATTAATAGCATTGCATTTTATATTTGAATGTGGTTAAAAGGGGCAATTTTAGGTTATGTATATGTTACTAGAATAAAATTTTTTTTTTAAATCTACAGACCTGCACAACACAAACAGTGAACCCTAAGTTAAACCACTGACTATAGTTAATAGCACAATTATAAAAATTGTGCTTTCATCAATTGTAACAAATGTACCACACCAATGCAAGGTGTTAATAATAGGGTGGGAAAAAATAATAATAATAGGGTGGCATATGGGAACCCTGTATTTTATACATGATTTTTCTGTAAACCCACAATTTCTCTAATAAAGAAAAAGGGGGTGGGGAGCTGTGCAAGGATTGTGAAAGAGGAGGCTGGCTGCAGACAGATGGAGGCCAACTGCAGGGAAAACACATGGCTAACATGGATTCTTCTTGGGGCTGCAAAAGTGACAGCTCCCAGTGTCACGGCTGGGTAGGGTCTATGTCCTGCGTGTAAAGAAGTGGCTCCCAAGACCACATCAGGGCAAGTGCCTCACAATGATGACAGCCATAGAATGTTCTAGGCCCATGAAGCTAAGAGTTGTGTCTTCCCATATTTCCTGACTCCCAGGAAACACTGGCCAAATGCTGCAAGGCCTTTAATGGAATCAAGGAAGCATAAAGAGGCGCAAAGAATAAAAATGCGTACCTGAGATGGAAAACGCAAAACGAGGCTAGAAAAAAACGAGAAGGAAATAAGCTTGTACCACTAACTGATCTCAAAACTAAACGTTCTGAAGTTTTACATCTATCTCTTCATTTTTGTAAACAAACCAGGACAGAGCTCCCATTGCCCATTATGTCAGTGAAAAAAAATTTATGATAACCAGTCCCAAAACTGGAGCCATTTATATCCTATGTGTATTATGTTTGAGGATCAGAAATGGGAACCTCAGCATTCCATATCTAACAATATACCCAGTATTGCTTGTTAAATTTTCCCTTAACAGTTTTATCTGAGAGAATGGCATGTTGGCCCTAAAAGCAAACACAACGCTGGGAACCTTAAGATGGAGCATGGGGGGGGCGGGGGGGGCGGTATGGAAGCAGCTATGGGTTCAAATCCTGACACCTACACTTGTTCAAGTCATGAAATAGTTCTGAATAGTAGCAAATGGCTATAATAATTCTTATTTCACGAGATTAACTGGAATAATGTAAATGGTGTGGGATACAATGAGTACTGAATAAACATCAGTCCTCATCTCTATCTTAAAACATGCCATCATACCAAACAAATCTAAAGCGTTCCTGGAAACAAATCAGAAAACGTTATCACACACCTTGGACACAGGACTAGTCTTAGGCAAAGTCTGTTTCTGCCCTTTGGTTCCCTCTTTTATTTCCCTCACTCCCTTCTTTGTTCTTCCAACCCCAAGAATCCAGAGGTCCCAGATGGAGGTGTTTTGGAAGCTATTAGGAATTCAATTAGGAATTTCCAGTTTAAATCAGAAAGGGACTCAAGTTTGTAAGCTAAAATTTCCCTTTCTTGTCTTCCTAAGGGTATCCAGGCCACCTGGGGCAGCGGGGGAAGTCAGGGACATCTCTCACTAGAGATATAACACATACATATATCATTACAAGTTCTACCGCTAATGAGCTGGAGTTTTTGAGCACAAGAGAATGTGCCCATTTTCAATTGCACAGGAAAATGAGATCTGGCCTTTTAAAGCCAGAAAGCCCAGGGTGGACATTAAATGGGGTGGAAGGGAATATGCTGAGAAAATACCAATAAAAGCATAACAGAATTAAGAGTCTTGCTCTACCCAGGAAACAAATCTAAATCAAGATTTTGCTGTTTTGTTTTGTTTAATGCTAAAGACAGAGTAATCCAGGATAAATATCCTTCTGAATTAAGCAATTGTCTTGCTATATACAACTCCTGACTTCAGGAGTGGAGGCTGGGGCAAACCTTTGGAGTGCTCACCTGGAACTCCAGAGGACCAGTTGCTCCACCCAAGGGGAGACCATCCCCTGACCAAGCAGTCAAGCTTGGAGGTTCTAGACATAGAGCCCTATTAACACAAAGTTATTTGTCCAATATATCTCATCATCACAGGAATACTTAAGTATTATTTTTGGTTTGATGTTTTTTACAGTACTCCATACTCATTTTTTAAAATAAAAAATTTATTATTTTGTTCTTTTTTTGTAATTCTAAAATTATTTTGAAATTTAAAAGTTAAGCAAAATAGGAATATAGATGAAATCCTCCATATTACCATCCCCTTTCTCATCCCACTCCACAGAGGTAATGGTTGTTTACAGCTAGTGACATATCTTTCCAGACATTATTTGTTCAAAAAATGAAATCACACTATACCTACTATTCTGCACCTTGCTTTCATTACTTAATATATAATGGATGTTTTCCATATCAGCTCATTTATAGCAACTTCTTTCTTTGTTCACACAGGCAAGTATTTCCTAAGGATAGAGATTAAGAAGTAGAATGGATGAATCACAAAGTACGTAACTTTTTAACAATAAATGCAGCCAAACTGCCTTTTGGGTGTACCAATTCACACTCCTCCAAACAGTGTATGGAAAGAATCTATTTTCCCACTCCCTCACTGAATATTATCAACCTAAGCACAAATGGCTTCATGGTTGTTGGGTTTTGTTTTTGTTTTGTTTTTTTTAATTTATTTATTCCCTCCTCATTGTTTGCACTCATTGTCTGTTCTCTGTGTCTGCTTGTCTTCTTGAGGCACCGGAAAACGAACTTGGGACCTCTCTTGTGGAAGAGAGTCTCTCAATTACTTGAGCCACTTCAGCTCCCCGGTTTGTTGTGTCTCTCATTGTCTTTCCTCTTTATGTCTCTTTGTTGTGTCATCTTGTTGCATCAGCTTGCTGAGCCTGCCAGTCGCACCACCTCTCCTTCTCCAAGAGGCCCTGGAAATAGAAGCTGGGACCTCCCACGTGGTAGGAGGGAGCTCTATCGCTTGAGCCACATCTGCTTCCCTTCATGGTTGTTTTTAATCCACATTTATTTGATTATTAATGAGGTTAAGCATTTTTATATACATATTTTAATACATATTTTCTTTTTTCCTCTTGATTTTTAAGAGTCATGCCTGTTATATATGTTAAAACAATTTGCTTTTACTCCTTTATCATCTACCTTTTAACTGTTTATGGAGTCTTTTTCTATATAGAAGTGTACTGTTTAATGAAGTTAGATTTATCAATATATTCCTTTATGGTTTCTAGGTTTTATTAACCTTGGAGAGGTCTTCCCTACCCCAATATTATTATTAAAAATTACCATAGATAGATAGATAGATAGATAGATGGAGGAAAGATAGATGATAGAAAGATAGAATGATATAACAAATGTGGCAAAATACTAATAGTTGGTAAATCTGTGTAAATGGGTGGGGGTATGTTGGAGTTCTATATATTGTTTTTGCATTATTTTTGTTACTTTCCTGTAAATTTGAAGTTATTTCTAAATAAAAATTTTAAAATAAAAAACCTAGAGTGGATGTAGCTTAAGTGGTTGAGCGCTTGCTTCCCATGTACGAGGTCCCAGGTTCAATCCCTGGTACCTCCTTTAAAAAACAAGCAAACAAAAAACATTATATATACACACATACACATATACTTAATATCTATAGTTTTCATTTGGACATTAAATCTTTAATCTATATTGAATTTACTTTTGTGAACGGTATGAGGCAGGGATCTAACTTTTTTCTAAGTGGACAGCCAATTTCCCAACAGACTTTACCACAGACAATTTTATCATATACTAAATTCCTATCTTTACCATAGAACCATTTCTGGACTTCCTATTCTTGATCCTAGGTGATATATTTTGATATCTGGTTGAACAAGACTCTCTTCTGTATTCTTTTTCAAAAAATGGTTTGCCTGTTAGTACAAATTTATTTTTCCAGGTAAATTTTATTATCAGTTTGTAAAATTTAAATCAATTTAAAGAGCTGGTCTACACTAATAAAACTCCCAAGACCTATTAGTCTGGTTTTGTCATTGAAGCATCAACCTTTGGCCAGGAGATGGCCTTACTTCCCAGTAATTCACACACTATACAGAAACCTCAGACTTCATGAACTTTTGCTTGAAGTTACCAATCCCTCAGCAAAAACTTTTTTCTTTTTTTTAAAGATTTATTTATTTACTTGATCCATTTTAAACCCTCCCTTCCCCATTTGCTGTTTTGTGTCCATTCGCTGGGCAATTCTCTGTGTCTGTTTCATCTCTTCTCATCCTCCTCCTCCAGTCTTCACCAGGATTCGATCCTGGAGACCTCCGATGTAGGAGAGGTGTTCTGCCCTCTGCGCCACCTCGGCTCCTGGTTTTTGGAGCTTTCGGAGCATCTCGTCTTGTCTCTCCCCTTTTACGTCATCATCTTGCTGCATGGCTCCCAGGGTCTGGCGGCTCACCGGTACACAGAACCTGGGAGCCCATGCGCCTTCTATATATATTTTATTTTACCGGGAGGTCCCGGGGATCGAACCCAGGTCCCTCCATATGGCAGACGGATGCCCAACCATTTGAGCCACATCTGCCCCCTCAGCAAAAACTTTTCAACACCATAATTAATTTTTCCAAGAGGTCTGAATGACCTCTTCGTGCCTCAACCAATACATGTTCTGAATCTTTCATCCTCTTCTCCCCAAACACTTTTTATCTTTCCAGCTCCTATCTTTCAGAGCTAGAGATTTCTACCCTAAATCACAGGAAAGTGGTTCAGCTCAAAAGATAACATGCCAAGGATGTTGTATTTTGATAGGCACTTCCAGGAAGCTTTGCTGGTCTCTCACACACCGTACAGGATAGTGAGAGAGTTGAGAGTGAGCAAGTCTTTTGACATTTCTTAATCTATTCAGCTGACACCACTTACTCCAAAGGGAAATATTGGGGTGTAATGAAGAGACTATGAGGCTGGAACAGGAAAACTGAGTTTTAGTCCCCCTTCTACCTCTAATTAGCTGTGTAGTAGCCTCTCTGCTGGACCTTGGATGTCTCATTTGTGAAAATAAGATTACTGGAATAGAAAAGTCATTACTAACCTTTCTTTACACCATGAGTGACCCTTTAAAAATCTAAAGACACCTTTTCAGGGGGAGTCCACTGACCCCCTTCAAGCCCACCTGTGTATCTCCAAGGTCAAGATTATCAAGTTGGACTAATTGATCTTCCTTGAATGGAATGTCCAGGACATCTACCAGACTAAAACAATGCTAGTTCTTTGTACATAAAATAAAACTAAAAAATAAATAAATAAATAAATATCTCAAAGTCTTACTTTCCCCAGAAGTAAGCAGAGGACAATAGAGCCTGCTTCATGAATTTGTTGTGAGGGTTAACAGGACTGCCCCATAGAAATTCTTTTCACAATATCTGGCACATAGTAAGTGCTCAATAAATGTCAGCTGTTGTTATTAACAACCTTAGCAGGTAAGGATTATCATGACCCCTTTATTTTTTAATAAAAGATAATTCAGAGGTTTAAGTGCCCTGCAGATAGTGCCTCTGCTAGCAAACAATTGTGCCAAGATTTCAACTCAGATGAGTCTGAAACCAGAAGCTGTAACCACTACTCTTGTGTGAACTCTTGGTTGAACAGGGCTTGAGAACATCAGGGCTAATTAGTACTCACCATATCACTAAGAGAAAGAAGGAGGTTTGGTGGTAACAGCTCCTTGAAATGAAAGACCAAGATGGCTGCAATGTGATGCCCTTCACAAGTGGTTGTTAAGCCACAGTCCCTACACCAAAAGAGGAAATAGAAGCCATTTCCCCCAACAGCTAAACCAGCAAACTGAATCTTTTTAAATGATAGTGGAGATCCTAAGGCTGAGAAAAGACAGAAAGAGTGCTACAAGTCAGACAGAGCATACATTTAGGTCTTTTTCATTTGAAAACAAATGAAGGTGTTGATTTCTGTTTTCAGGATAACAAACTTGAAGGGACCTTCCCATAAACAAAATAAGAGGAACTGCTTACCACAGCCCAGAGTGGTGGGGAGAGCAGCGGCTCACAAGAGGAGCTCCTCACAAGAAGCTGCGTCAACCTGAGCAAGTCCCTCTCCTTCAACACGAATTTCCTCAACACGGAATTTTTACCCCAAGTGAGAATGAAATGGACTGACAGAAGAAATAGGATGATCAGTTAACTTTGAGTCAATGCTAATCATTACTTTATATCTTCACATATTTACTTCTAAACATATTTTATTTTTGAATATTTATTTAGAAAAGCCCTATTAGTCCATCTCAAAGCAGACAACATAAAAATAAAAAAAATTTAAAAAAAAAAAAAGACAAGCATACACCTGCCTTAGGAATGTGTATCCAGCCCACACCCAAAGGAGTCCTCCCCCCTCCCCACAAACCCCACAGTGGAAAGAACTCAAGAGGGGGGGGTAAGAACCTCCAGGTTCTAGGCCTGCTTCTGCTCCCACCTGGCTGAAAAACCCTGGGCGACACTACTCTCCTGGGGCTTAGTTGCCCGGTAAAATGACAGGTTTGACGGAGATCACGTGAAAGCCTCCTTTCTGCTCTAAATTTCCAATTCCATTATTCTTACATGTAAGCACGTCTGGCGGAAATAGCTCTTCCTTTCAAGCAGCATATGTTGCTCTACGTTACCGTGGGCTATTCCCTTCAATAATCCGTGTAATCTTGGGAAAGTATGATGCATCCAGAACTGAAAAGCAAGGCTGTTGCTTCAAACCTGGTAATCAGCCAATGTGGATTTTTTCTCTGGGCCTTTTCCCTCAATCTCACAAGCCCCAACCCCCACCCAAAAAAAAAAGGCCCACCCCTCCCGATTTCTAAACTCAAAGCTACCCTTTCATGAATTAAAAATACCCACCCAAGCCCGGCCTGGTGTAAGGGGCCACAGCACTTTCTCTGGAATCCAGGACTCCATCTCTGCCCCACCCTCCCTCTCAGGTGTCTTTTTTAGCAAATGAATCCCTGAACCTATACGTTGTTTCCCCAGTAAACGAACCGGCAATTTCTTCCCCCCTGCACACCGTGCCTGGACAGGGGGCAGCTCCTAGACTCCAATCTCAGGGGACCCAAATCTCTTCGGAGCCTGGGTGAGGCGGGAAGGGCCCCGCACCTCTGGAAAGGAAAGAGGTGCCAGCTCGTCCCTGGCCGCGGTCCCCACCCCGGGCGGCACAGAGGAGGCCTCCCTGACAGATCTCCCCTCACTTACATGTGGCTTCTCCAACTGGGCAGGACAGGACAGAGCAGGGTCGGCGGGCAGGCAGGAGGGCGGGCGGTGGAGTTTGCTGACTCAAAGGCGCGGCGACAGCGGCGGCGGCGAGCGACCAGGAGCGCACCCGAGCGCAGTCCCGCGCTCCCCGCGCACGTTAGCAGCCCCGCGCCTGCGCTCGGCGCCCGCCGTCCGCGTGTGGCCGCCGCGTGTGGCTGCCGGGTCTTCTGCTCCCCCCGCCCCCGCAGTCACCGCACCGCCCAGCCCACTGCGGTCCCCGCGCCGTCGGCCGCGCCACGCCCTTCGGCTCCGCGCAGGTGCAGTCTACTGGGGGCGCCGCCGCACTTTGGAACCCGGACTCAGTCCTCTAGGTCCGCTAAATCACGTTAGGGTGGAAATACGCGCGCGCGCGCGCGCGCGCACGCACACACACACACACACACACACACACACGTCTGAACGCTGAGGGTGAATGTGTGCAAACGGCACCCTTTGGTATCAACACTTGAAAGCACTTTGAGTTTGCTACCCCTCTTCGTAATGGGGAGGATTGATGGATGTAGAGACGGATAGATAGATATGTGATAAGTTAGTAGAATTTAATGGTACAATCTAGGTGTTGGGCGTATATGAGTGTGTGTTCGTGTGTGTAAATACTGTAAAATTCTTTCAACTTGTCTGTATATTTGAGATTTTTCATAATAAAAAGTTTGGGGAAAAATAAGTGAGATCTGCAAGGAACCTGAATCATTTCCCAAATAACACCTTGGGCTGGGTCGGATCCACTCTTTGCACGGAAAATCTCAGTGATTTGGTTGAAGTCATTTAAATGCTAATGTGTGACTATGTGACACCGAGGAATAAATGTTACCTAATATTTTATATTTCAAGCATGAATTCTCCCATTCATGGGGAATCAGTCTGCAGCTGATTATCATTGGGGGCCATTCCAATGCGCATCTAAAGATGCACATGTCTATACTCCACACCTAAACTGACTTTGCATTACAAAGCTTCTAAATGTTTAATATGTTAACATTTTGGATCCTGAATTTGCATTGCTGAATCCTGAATCATTGGTATTGAATTTCCTAAAATTGTATGGGTCATAAGACACAAGTGACTATAAACATGATCAAATTCTTGTCCCTATGCTCCACAAAGAAAAGAACTGACTGAAAAGCAAAATGCAGCACATGTCTGAGAGCCTAAGAGAGTCTGCAAAATTAAATTCTTTCTGAACTTACATGGTCAAGAGTACAACCTAACAACTGTGGAGAAAGCAGCATATAAAGCCATGGTGAGTCTACACAGGTCATTTAAATATCAGTTAGAATTATAACCCTAACAGAAAGGAAGAATATGCAAAGAATTCACAATAGAATGAAGCAATGAATAGATTATTTTAACCCATACAGGCAGTGTAGCAGTTGGGTAGTGTTTCTGGTTTAAGAGTTGTGTAATATGATCCCTGAATCATACTAGGTTACTGTATTAGTCAGGGTTCTCTCGGGAAACAGAATCAACAGGAGATATCCGTCAATGATATGAGG
>JAQZBX010004830.1:47627-58821 GCA_029593785.1 Cabassous unicinctus
ACCAGTGGCTCCGATGAAAGTCCAACGAAGGGTCGTTGATGAGTTTCTGGGAGAAGTTGACTGTCCAACGAAGAGCTGGGAAATTCTCTCTGAATGTTGAAATCACTTCCCCTTTTAAGCCATTCAACTGATTGGATAAAAGCGCCAGCCATTGATGATGTAATCTCCCTGATTGATGCAGATGTAATCAGCCATCCACAAAGTAAACTCACTGGTGATTGAAGTCCATAAATGCTCTTGTATTACAATTAGCCCAGGGCTTGTTGGAACAAACACCTGGACACAATTACCTGGCCGAGTTGACACATTAGCCTAACCATTACAGTTACTATGTAACAGTCACCATTTTGTATTTTTAGGTTATGGTATTTTTGTTATACCATCAGTGGGTCTGATGAAAAAAAAGTGTTCTCCATTCTGGTTGAGTCACTCTGGTCTGCCTAAAAATTGCTTTTAAGAAGAAATGTCAAAATTCTTAGTGGGTGAGCAATTCAACCCTGGAAAGAATGAGAATTAAGTATGGAAATTTTTAAGGGAATCAAGCCTGTAATATTAATATTTTGCATTAAGGAACTGGCAGAATGCATTTTATATACATGTAATGCTTACAAGAATTTGGCTATTGACTGGTGCTTCAAATTTTAAAAGTGTAATTTAATTTAATTGATAGCTGTATAATAATAAATTTAAAGTTACAATCTTACTAAGTGTATTAGTTAAGTTTCTCTAGGGAAACAGAACCAACAGGAGATATCTGTAAATAGTATGAGATTTTATAAAATTGTCTCATGCAACCCTGAGGATGCACAAGTCCAAATTCTGTAGGGCAGGCTGCAAGCCAGGGACTCAGGTGAAGGTCTTGGATGAGTTCCCAGGAGACACTGGCTGTCTGAAGTAGAGATGAAAATTCTCTTTCTGAATGCTGAAATCACTTCTTTTAAGGCCTTCAACTGACTGGATGAGAAATCACTCATTGCTGACTCATTGCTCTCTCCTTAGTTGATTGTAAATGTAACCAGCCATCTATGCAAATCAACTCACTGATGATTAAAGTCCATGAAATCCCCTTGTATTACAATTAACCCAGTGTTTCCTTGACCAAAAAACTGGGCACTATTACCTGGCCAAGTTGACACATTAGCCTAACGATTACACAAAGTATCAAAATACTCAAAAGAATTTAAGATTTGCCACATTTATATATTTAAGTTATTGGATTTTTAATTATTTGTTTATCAGACAATTAAAGAGCTTAACAAGGTTAACTTCATGAATAAAATTTAAATATTTAAAGATGATTATTTTATTTACAGAATCAAACATTAATCACATGCTCCTTTGTTAAAAATATGCTAGATTTATGAAAAGAATAATAAGATTTGTAAACCAAACTTAAAATTAAGGAAGAGATGACCACACTGTGATCAAGATGGCTGAGTGAGACACTTCAGGGATCCGTTCCCCCATAGAAGTTTTGAGCAACCAGCAAGAACTGGCAGAAACATCTTTCTCAAAGCCTCCCAAAAAAACCAGTTGAAGGACTGCAGTAACAGGGCCAGCAGTGAATCAAGAAAAAGGCAATAGGATCTCATGGCACCCTGGGGAGCCCCTCCTTCACCCTCACCAACTCAGCACAGAACCATCCCATGTTCCCTGTGCTGATCCCTGATCCCCGTTCCAAAGGGAACAGAGTAACGCTGGGAGCATTTATGCCTGGCCCAATTTGTCTGGTGGTGGCCTGAAGGACTCAATTTCTGACAGAAATTCTCTCCCAGATTAGTCCTACATGTAGAAAGCAGCTCACCCAGCTCTCCTACAGAAGGCTGTGGGAGAGCAGTCAAGTTGTGCTGCCTGGGGCAGGAGATTGCTGGCTGTAGGACATACAGTGCAGTGCCTGAGGCGGTGAGGAAAGTTTCCCAGGGAAGAGGGTCATTCAGAACTGTGTAAATTAGGGAATTCCTAGGGCCATTTATGCCTAAAGCAAGAGGCAAGATCAGAAAGGATCAGGGAGGCCCCTGCGCTTTGGCCTGGAGCTATTCCCTAAATTCATTGTATAGGAAGCCCTGAAAGAGAGCCCTTACACAGGTCAATCTGCAAAGACAGGGGAAGATGTTTTTATTTTCTCCTTTTTTTGTTTGTTTGGGTTTTGTTTGTTTGTTAGCTCCTGGCATTCAAGGAAAGCTCTGTCCTAACCTAACTGGATATAAGCTTAAGAAACAGATGCCTCAGAGTCTAAATTTCAGTGATAACACATTAAAATATCAAAATGTCCAGGTTTCAACAAAAGGCTACAAAACATACAAAGAAACAGGAAGTAATGGCCCAGGCAAAGGAGAAGATTAAAGCATTAGGAACTATCAATGAGGAGGATCAGACCTAGGACATACCAAACAAAAACTTTAGAAATTGTCCTAAAAATGCTCAAAGAGCTAACGGAAACATATACAGAAAACTAAAGGAAATCAGGAAAACAATAAAAGAATGTTGGGGACCTTCACGGTAGCACTCATATTATGCACCTTGTCAGCAGCACCGGTGACATGTAACATGGCTGCCAGGGCTGAGACAAAGAACAGCTAAGCTACTATTAGCCTTCTTCAAGGAAGTTAGAGAGTTCGCGCCAAAAGCATCCCCTTCGCGCCAAAAGCATTTCTGCCACCTACCCTAGCAACGGTGGCCACCAATCCCAGGCCACCACCCGTCCTTAGGTCCACCAATCCACACCCTCTTCCTTTAGAGTATATATATCCTGCTTCTTCAATAAACTTTTGCAGCTTGATCAGAATCCTGTCTTGCTATCATTCTTCGCATCTCCTTGTCCCATACCATTCTTTTCTTCACAGGTCCTGAGCCCCAGTTGATCGTCCCGCGGGTCGGGACAAAAGAACACAAAGAGAATATCAGTAGGGAGATGGAAATTGTGAAAAGGAACCAACAGAGCTAAAGACCTCAATAACAGAAATAAATAATTCTTTACAGAGGTTCAACAGCAGATTGGAGCTGGTAGAAGAAAGAATCAGACAACATGGATGAACCTTGAAGACATCATGTTGAGTGAAATAAGCCACACAGAAGGACAAGTATTGTGTGATCTCACTGCTATGAAATAGTAAGAATAAGCAAATTCAGAGTCAGAAACTAGAATATAGGTTACCAGGGGCTAGCATGGGGGTCAGGAAGAAGGAGTTAATTCTTAAATTGTACTGCATTTCTATTTGGGGCAATGGAGTTTGCTAATGGATAGTGGTGATGGTAGCACAGTATTGTGAAAGTAATAGTAATATATTTGAATGTGATTAAAAGGGAAATTTAGGTTGTATATATGTTACTAGAATAAAAATTAAGAAAAAAGAATCAGAAAACTTGAAGATATGATAATTGAAATCATTCAGTCTGAGGAACAGAAAAAGGAAAGAATGAAAAGAAGTGAACAGAGCCTGAGGAAACTGTGGGACACCATCAAGCATACCAATATTCTCATTGTGGGAGGCCCAGAAGGGGAAGAAAGAGAGAAAGGGACAAGAGAATGTTCAAAGAAATAGTGGCTGAAAACTTCCCAAATTTAATGAAAGCTGTGAATAGACACATCCAAGATGCTCAATGAACTCCACATAGGGTAAACCCAAATAGACACATACCACGGCATATTAAAATCGCACTGCTGAATGCCAGAGATAAAGAGAGAATTCTGAAAGCCTCAAGAGAGAAGCAACATGTCACCTACAAGGGAGCCTCAGTAAGATGAAATGCCAATTTCTCATCAGTAACCACGTAGACAAGAAGGCAGTGGGATGGCATATTTAAAGTGCTGAAAGCAGAAAACTGCCTAACAAGAATTCTATATCTGGCAAAACTGTCTTTCAAAAATGAGGGAGAGATTAAGATATTCTCTCAAAAGCTGAAGAAGTTGACGACCACTAGACAGGCTCTACAACAGATGCAAAAGTGAGTTCTGGATGTGGCTCAAGCAATTGAGCTCCTGCCTACCACATGGGAAGTCCCAGGTTCAGTTCCCGGTGCCTCCTGAAGAAGAATGAGCTGATGCAACAAGAGACACAGGAGGAAAACATAATGAGAGACACAACAAAGCAGGGAGCAGAAATGGCTCAAGCAATTAGGTGCCTCCCTCCCACATGGGAGGTCCTGGGTTTGGTTCCTGGTGCCTTCTAAAGGAAGATAAGCACACAACGAACAGACAGCAAATGCAAACAATACGGGGATGGGGAGAAATTAATAAAATAAATCTTAAAAAAAAAAAGAGAGAGAGAGTTCTGCAGGTTGAAAGGAAAGGACAATAGACAATAGATGGCAGCCACATGAAGAAATAAAGATATCCAGAGGTAAGGACAGGGGTAAATATAAATGGCAGTACTGTTGTATTTTGGGGTTTTTACTTCCTACGGTATCTAAAAGGCAAATGAAGAAATGGAATGATAAATCAGTGGTTTTTAACTCATCTTGCAATTTGTGACAAGAACTACATAAAAATGGGGGGACAGAGGTACATAGTTTGTGTACACTATTGAAGTTAAGTTGGTATTAAAGCAAATGAAATTATTATAGATTTAGGATGTGTTGCAGTTGGGCAGTTTGATGTAATTATGAATTCCAAAAATATAATTGGATCATGCTTGTAAACTGATCTGTTAATCTGGGCATGATTAAGTTATGATTAGGGCGTTGACTGGACCACGTCAGTACGGCGTTGAGCCCCACCCCTTGGTGGGTGGGGAATCAAATATAAAAGGCATGGCAAGAACAGAGTTGAAGCAGTTTTTGAGAAGCAGTTTTGATGTTGGAGAAAAGGCCCCAGAAGAAGAGAAGTGAGCCATTCGCCTGATAGTCTACAGCTGACCTTGTGGAGGAACCAGAAGCGCTAAGCCCAGAGAGAAACGCAGCCCTGGGAAGAGAGGAACACAAGAAGCCTGAACCCTGTCAAATGTCGGCAGCTGTCTTGCCTCAACATGTGGCAATGAACTTTGGTGAGAAGAAACTTATGCTTTATGGCCTGGTATCTGTGGACTTCTACCCCAAATAAATACCCTTTATAAAGACCAACCCATTTTTGATATTTCACATTAGCACCCCTTTGGCTGACTAATATAGGATGTTAAATTTAAGCCTCATGGTTAACTACAAAGAAAGTATTGGAGAATATGCAAGCTCATAGAGATAGAAATTAGAGTATAGGTTGCCAAAGGTGGGGGCCAGGGGAGCGGGGAGTTAATGCAAAGTGGGTGTAGGGCTTCTGTTTGGGGAAATGGAAAATTTTAGTAATGTGTTGAGGGTACTGAATGGGATTAATCTTATTGAATGATATGCTTGGGAGTGGTTGAGTTGGGAAAGTTTATGTCGTATGCATGTTCCTGCAATTTAAAAAAGGAAAAGATAGAAAGAGCAAACCAAAGGGACAATGACAATTAAATACAATACATGACCCTGGATGTGATCTAGTAAGGGAGGATAAAAGGCTCAAAAGGACATTATTGGGACATATGAAAAAAATGTGAATATAGACTATAAGCTTTGTATCAATGTTAAATTTCTTGAACTTGATAACTGTGCTTAAGGTTCATATTCATAGGTGAATATCCTTATTCTTAGAAAATGTACATAGTAGTATTAAGTGTTCAAGGAGTATGATCCATACAAACTACATTCAAGTGTTGAGAAAATGGATTGATAAATAGCTAGACACAGGCAGACAGGCAAATAGATGGAGAGAATAATACTACAAATGTACAAAAATGTTAAAATGGTGGATCTGGGTATCTGGGTAGATGGAGTAGGAGTATGTTTGAGTTCTCTGTATGAGGTGTATATTATTCTTGTAACTGTCCTGTAAGTTTGAAAGTATTTCAAGATAAAAAAGTAAATTTTAAAAAATTTTGCTTAATTTGTACAGAATTTCTATTTAGGTTGATTATAAAGTTTTGTAAATGGATGATGCTAATGGTAGCACATTATTGTAAGTATAATTAACAGCACTGAATTATATATGTGAATGTGATTGAAAGAGGAACTTTTAGGCCATATGTATGGTACCAGAATAAAAATTGAAATAAAAAGGTAAAAAACAAGAAAACTGAGGAAGAATTATGTTATTAAGTTTGTATTTTTAATACGTCAAACATTTTTAAAGTAGCATTAAAATAATATTTTTTGTATGCAAAAACTCCTGGGGGCACAAAAAATTCACCTTAACACTAATAATCCTTTCCGTGTCTCTGGGCATAATTTTCTACTGCTGGAAAAATGTAGCATCTAACATCTATGTCTATAAGCTACCAGCTGAACGCATGCCCTGGTTTATAACTCCTCAAGTCTCTGTATTGATGACTGCAATTGGAGCATTTGGGAAATCACTCATCTCCATTTATATTTGTGGTGGATATACAACTGGTATGTTTTCACCCAGCCTTTTGCTTACCCAAAACCTGCTTCAAGGGCAGCTTCTCAAGCCAGGCCAACTAAGTTCAACTCTTAGGCTTATCACCTACTCACAAAGCAAATGTGGCCAAGTAACTTAAACTTTCTAGGCCTGATTTTCCCATCTGAAAAAAATGGGGGATGACAATAATAGCACCAGCCTCATAGGGCTGTTGTGACGATTCAATGAAATAACTCAGGTAAAGCTCTTGGAACTGTGCTGGGTTCATAGTAAGTGCTCAATAAATTTTAGCTGTTATAATTACTTGATCCTTTTTTCTAACCTCTTCCATCAGGCTAAGTGCCCCCCCCATTCCCTGCCTTTGAGTCAGTAAGAAGGCATTCAGTCCTTCCTCCTCAAATTGCAAAATCCACAGACAGTAAAATGTAAGTGGCCTGGACTCAACATTCACAGATTATAATTAACTGATTGTATTAGTCAGCCAAAAGGGATGCTGATGCAAAGTATCAAAAATCTGTTGGCTTTGATAAAGGGTATATATTTGGGGTAAAAGCTTACAGTTAGTTACAAGGCCCTAAAGAGCCCAACTCAAGGTTACTTCCTCACCAAACTCTGTTGCCATGTGTTAAAGCAAGATGGCAGGCCATCTCTCCTGGTCTCTCCTTCCTTCTTTCTCTTAAGGCTCTGTGAGCCCAGCTTTTTCCCATCTCAGCTGTATGCTGGAGGGCTCATTTCTTTCTGGGCTTTCTCAGCTACTCAAGGCTCTGGTCTCTTCAGCTGCAAACTATCAGGCGAATGGCTCATCTCTCTCCAGGGTTTTAGCTGTTTGAGCCTTCTCCTTTCTGTCACATGGCAGGACCGAAATGACCAAGCTCTCTCCTCTTCTGTGTCTTCTTTCGTGTGTCTTCTTGATTTTGTGTATTTGTTTATATAGCTGAAGGGGATGGGGACGCAACCCTGAGAAATATCCTACATGGTCCTGGCTTTTATATTTATCTCTTTAATCCATTTTGAGTTGATTCTTGTATAAGGAGTGAGATAGGGGTCCTCTTTCATTCTGTTGGTTATAGATATCCAGTTCCCCCAACACCATTTGCTGAAGAGACTGTTTTCTCCCGTTAGCGTGGACTTGGTAGGTTTGTCAAAAACCAGTTGACTGTATAGGTGAGGGTTTATTTCTGGATTCTCAATTCTGTTCCATTGATCGATGTGTCTATCTTTATGCCAGTACCATGCTGTTTTGACCACTGTAGCTTTGTAATATATTTCAAGGTCAGGCAGTGAAATTCCTCCCACATCGCTCTTCTTCTTTACAATGCTTTTGTCTATTCAGGTGCACTTAGACTTCCAGATGAATTTGGGAATTGCCTTTTCTAATTCTGTAAAGTAAGCTGCTGGGATTTTGATTGGTATTGCATTGAATCTATAAATCAGTTTGGATAAGACTGACATCTTCATGATATTTATTCTTCCAAACCATGAATACAGAATGTCTTTCCATTTGTTTAGGTCTTTTTAAATTTCTTTTAGCATCGTTTTGCTGTTTTCTGCATATAGGTCCTGTACTTCTTTGGTTAAATTAACTGCTAGGTATTTGAGACTTTTTGTTGCTATTGTAAATGGAATTTTCCCCCTGAGTTCCTCCTCAGATTGTTCAGTACTCATGTACAAAAACATTAATGATTTTTGCGTGTTGATCTTGTATCCTGCCACTTTGTTGAACTCATTTATTAGCTCAAGTAGCTTTGTCATGGATACTTCAGGATTTTCTAAGTACAGGATCATGTCATCCTCAAACAGTGAGAGTTTTACTTCCTCTTTTCCTATTTGGATGCCTTTAATTTTTTTTTTTTCCTTATCTTTTTGCCCTAGTTAGAACTTCTAGTACAATATTGAATAATAGTGGTGACAGTGGGCATCCTTGTCTTGTTCCCGATCTTAGAGGGAAAGCTTACAACCTTTCCCCATTGGGTATGATGTTGGCTGTGGGTTTTTCGTGTATGCCTTTTATCATATTGAGGAATTTTCCTTCTATTCCTTTCTTTTGAAGTGTGTTTATCAAAAAAGGATGCTGGATTTTGTTGAATGCCTTTTCTGCATGTATTGAGATGAGCATGTGGTTTTTTTTCCTTCAGTTTGTTAATATGGTGTATTACATTGATTGATTTTCTTATGTTGAACCAGCCCTGCATCCCAGGAAAAAAATCCCACTTGGTCATGATGTATGAGTCTTTTGATATGCTGTTGGATTCGATTTGCAAGTATTTTGTTGAGAATTTTTGCATCTATGTTCATTAAAGTGATTGGTCTGTAAGTTTCTTTTCTTGTAGAATCTTTATCTGGTTTTGGTATCAGGGTGATGTTGGCTTCATAAAATGTGTTGGGTAATTTTACCTCCTCTTCAATTTTTTGGAAGAGTTTAAACAGGATTGTTGTTAATTCTAGTCGAAATGCTTGGTAGAATTCACCTGTGAAGCCATCTGGTCCTGGACTTTTCTTTGCTGGGAGATTTTTGATGATGGATTCAATCTCCTTAAATGTGATTGGTTTGTTAAGTTCTTGTATTTCTTGTAGTGTCAGTGTATGCTGGTTGTACGTTTCTAGAAATTTGTCCATTTCATCTAGGTTGTCTAGTTTGTTGGCATATAGTTTCTCATAATATCCTCTTATGATTCTTTTCATTTCAGTGGGGTCATTTGTAACTTACCCGCTTTCATTTCTGATTGTATTTATTTGCATCTTCTCTCTTTTTTTCTTTGTTAGTCTAGCGAGGGGTTTGTCAATTTTATTGATCCTCTATCAGCCTGTATCTTCTGATTAGGGAGTTTAATACATTCACATTCAATGATATTACTGTAAATGCCCTATTTACTTCTTCCATTTTATTCTTTGGTATTCATATGTCATCTTGTTTTTGTCTTTTTATTCTTTTGGTTATCCTTTCTGCTATTCTTTCTTCTATACTGTACTCCGAGCCTCTCCTGTCTTTTTCTTTCAGGTTCTAAGGCTTCCTTTAATATTTCCTGCAAAGGTGGATTCTTTTTTGCAAACTCTCTTAGTTTCTGTTTGTTTGTGAATATTTTATACTCACCATCAAATTTGAAGGACTGTTTTGCTGAATAAAGAATTCTCGGGTGGCAGTGTTTCTTTTTCAGTTTCCTAGTTGTATCATACCACTGTCTTCTCACCTCCATGGTTTCTGAAGAGAAATCTGTGCTAAGTCTTACTGGACGTCCCTTGTATGTGATCGTTTGCTTCTCTCTTGCAGCTCTGATAATTTTCTTTTTATCTTTGACGTTTGACATTCTGAGTAGTATGTGTATTGGCATAGGTCTATTTGGATTTATTCTGATTGGGGTACAATGTGCTTCTTTGACATGTAAGTTCATTTCTTTCGTGAGAGTTGGGAAATTTTCAGCCATTATTTTCTCAAATACTCTTTCTGCCCCTTTTCCCTTCTCTTCTTCTTTGGAACTCCCATGACACATATGTTTTTGTGTTTTGTGTTGTCATTCAACTCTCTGGGCCCCTGCTCAATTTTTTCCATTATTTTTTCTCAATGTTCTTCAATTTTAGCTGTTCTGTCTTTGGTATCACTTATTTTTTCTTCTATCATTTCAAGTCTGCTGTTGTTTGCCTCAGATGTGCTTTTGATCTCACCTGTTTTGTCTTTCATTCCCTTGAGCTCTGTTACTTTTCTGTTCAGGACTTCAAATTCTTCTTTGCATTCGCTCAATGCCTTCTTGATGTCATTTATTTCTTTAATTATATTGTCTTCCAACTCATTAATTTGATTTTGGAAATTTGTGCTCATCTCGCTGATTAGTTCTCTCAAATTCTGCATCTTTTCTGGGACTTCGATGTATTCCTTTTCTTGGGCCATGTCTTCTATTTTCTTAGTATGGCTCATAATTTTTTGCTGGTGTTTAGGCATCTGCTTAGGATGTAGTTTACTCAGATGCTCAATCTCTTTCTCTTTTATAGGGATTTAGTGGCAGGAGGCTGTGAGTTACCACAGCTCTTTGATTTTTGGCTCGACCTGGATTGTTAGGATTTTCCTGCTGGTTGCTCAAAACTGGGCACTGGACCCAGTAATTTGTTGTAGAGTCGCTTTCTAGGGCCTTGGGAACCGAGGCTACAGAGGCCAGAAAAAGCCTCTCATACTTACTTTTAATTTTCTTATGTGCACTTCCTTGGTCTGTCAGGAGATGGCACTCTTTGGCAGCTGTCAATTCAATGCCTGGTCGGAGTGTATTTGTTGCAACATTGACCAGATCAATGTGATAGAGCTTCCTGTCTGGAGGCTAGGAGCCTTGTAATTCAAGCGTTCTCTGAGACTGTTCTCCAGCCTTCTCTGGCAGTCCCCTCCCTTTTCCGGCTAGGAAATACTTCCACTCCCCTTTTAGTCCTCAACAATCAGTCCCTCTTGGTAAAGAAGGAGATTGGGAGGATTGTATATCTTTAGCCCCTTGCAGGTTCCAAGCAAACAATGGCGCAGCCCCACCTCTCCTGGAAGGGCTCTTGGGACACAGCAGACCAAATTTGTGGGTCAGGAGCTGAGTAAGCCTTAGGCTGTGTCCCTCTCTCTCCCCTTTCCTGGGACTGTAGATCCCTGGAGCCCTCTTTGTCTGTTGTCGCAGGCCCAGAGGCCCGAGAATTCTAAAGAGTCTTCAGTGTGGGGAAGGGTGCCGGCAGCAGCAGCTGCCACTGGTTCCAACTCAGGGTTCTGTCGTCACGATTTCCCTCTTTTGTCCCTCTCTCCTCTGGGTGGTGTGCAGCCTTCACCTGCTGTCCTGAACCCTA
>JAQZBX010004831.1:0-58611 GCA_029593785.1 Cabassous unicinctus
AGTTTCAGGCTTAGGTGCCTAAATAAATGATGCAGTGCTTCCAGAATAACACTGGCATACTGCTTTAAAGACACATCTGGTCAGTCTTTCATTAGCACATGGATCAGTAGTAATAAAGGAGCTGATTCTAAAGGTTTACACTGGCTGTCTAATTTCTAAGAAAACAGGCAGGTCTTTACACAAGTGATTTTTGCTCTCTTATAGAAGTATCAAGAAGTTTCTGTTCTTACCCAGGACATTTCTTGCATCATAAAATATAGACTAGACAGTGTATTCCTTCTTCATGTATAGAATATTGTAACACGGCTAGTGCCATGGATTGCTAAGTAAAACAAGAGTTGTACATGAGAACACAACACATAGCAGTATTGCTGCTATAGAATTATTCTATAATTCAGGGGTAAGACCTGCTCTCTAAGTCCTGTTCAATAGTGTAACAGTTTGGAGCTTTTTGTGGGTCCCAGAAAAGACCATGTTCTTGAAGCTAATTCATCTGTGAGTGTGGGACACTTTAATTGGATTAGATTCAGTTGAAGGGACTTTGATTGGGTTACTTAAGTGAGGTGTGACCCAGGGTGGATCTTGTTCCTCCATCAGGAGTCCTTTATAAATGGAGGACTGAAAGCAGAGACACACAGAGAAAACACTGCAGAGACAGAGAGAAGGAACTGAGGAGCTCAGTGAGGAACCCAAGAAAGAGGAAGCCAGAAGAGGGAGCAACAGAAGCTGAAGCAACAAGACCTGGAAGAGAAACAGAGGCCATGTTTCTTGCCATGTAGGCCAAGTCCAGGACCACCAGCAGCCGACCTTGGGTGAGACAGCATCTCTGATGATGCCTTGATTTTGACATTTTCACAGCCTCAGAACTGACAGTAAGATTTTAACCTAATAAATTTCTATTATAAAAGCCAATCCATTTCTGATACATTGCTCCCAACAGCCTTCAGCAAACTGAAAAAAGAAAAATTGTATGAACAGTTAATATTATTGCACCCTAATTTGTTTTTGGCTTTGAAACTAACTTCCATTAATATCTTCACAGTCACCTTTTTTTCCCACTTTCCCTAATAAAAATAGTCATTACATAAATCAACCTTTAACACTTTTGACTCAGGCAGAACTGAAAGCAATTCCTGCATCTCTCATTTACTAAGTATTTCACAATCTGGATGTTTATGTAATTTTTCAGGTTTTGCATACTTATATAAAAAATACAAACTTTTTCATTTTATGAGGTTAATAGAAAATTCTGCAACATAATAGGTGCTCAGTAATTGATAGCTCTGATTAATATTCTAATTATTAGCAAATATTACTCTCTAGGAATTAGATATGAAATTATAGACAGGCTCAATATAAGAAGAGAAGACTAAGAGTTAAGCTAGAATTTCTAGGATTGATCCTAGCAAGAATTAATTTCAAAAATGTCTGGAAATTTATATCAATCTTAGAAAAGACAGTATTGACTTTTCCCCTTTTTTTCCCTGCACTTTATTTCTTGTATAGTTCCTTCTTTGCAAGTTATAAATTGGCTTTTAATTACCTAAATATTTTCATCTTATTCAGTGTAGATATTCTGCCACCATAACAACTATGTCAATAGTAGGCCTTTTATTTATCTTCTTTTTGCCATGTAAACAGTCACAAAGATTGGAGAAAATATTTCTCAAGATCACAATGTAATATTAATAATTTCTTTAATGCATACTTTCCCCTACATACTCTAAGCCCTATGTGGGAATATAGAGTGTCTCTTTGAGTTAATTCTGTGTCCCCAGCTTCCAGAAAACTACACTTCATATGAAGAAGGTACTCCCTGTGGAAGAGGAGAAGGGAGTGGATATTGGATTAAAATAAAACATTTCCTTAGGTGGAGACAAATTGGGAGTATATTCATTTGTAACATTGGTACAACTCCTCAGTTTTCATTAATTTGCCTCTGGTGGTTTTGCTCACTTGATATTGCCTCTATAATAGGCAAAGAAAAATGTATGCATATTTGAGATTTATGTTACGTAAATCATTTTCAGATATAGTTTCCAATAAAATACTTTTCTAAAATTAGAAAAATCTTTGGGACAAATCCAGATAAGATATTACATATTCAAAATGCTTTCAACATTGATCAGCTTCAAGCACACTGTTCATAAAATATAACAGATCAGATGAATGCTACATACTTCTATATTTTTATATTTCAGCTTTTATACAACTACATATTCCAAACATAACTATTTCAACCAACTATTTATTCTGTACCTTCAAAGTGTCAATAATATATGTTCAGATTCTAAAGTAAAGCAATGCTTATTTGAAGGGGAAAAGTCTATACTGTAACTTAGAGACAAAGAAAAAATTATTTGGCCATTCAGATAACAGGCAAACTACTTCTTAAGAGCCACACTACACACCTGAAATTATTAGAATAACCTTTTTATGAGGCACAAGGATAAAAAAAAATGTGAAACAAGGATTTTATATCTATCTAAACTCATAGAAAGGCTACTTGTAATCCATTTTGAACCTGAAAGAAACCCAGGCCTATAAGCATTTCTGGGAGAATTTACTAAAACATAAGCTTCAGGCAACCAGGAAATGAAGGGAAAAACTTGAATAATAATCTGGTGGCAAGAACTGAGCAAAATTCGCTATGGAAAAAAAAAACATCGAATCCAATGGATAAATGAATTGTATGTAAATAATACATTATCTGAAAAATTTAGATGTAATATTTCAAATGGTGAAAGAATAGGGGATAGGTAAATGCAAAACAGTGTAAATATGCTGATTGTTTCATATATTCACTGAAAGTTAATGGACAATATTTTAAATATGAAATAAGGGGATGAATGGGATTAGAAGGGAGAAAATAATAGACAATTTCATTATAGCTCACAGTAGGGTCCTGATAGATAGCTTATAAAGAGGGGATGAATGGTAATGTTTAAAGGTATTAAAATAAATGTAACCATTGCAAAAAATTTCCTAAGTAAGAGATACCAAGTGATAGACTAAAAAAGTTGAAACCATATAATTGAAAAATTTTATATGGCCATGTCAGGCACAGAAGTACATATATGCCCCCAAATCAAAAAGAGAAAAAACAAGCTGATCACATTAATAAATACAGGTTTTCCTTACCCATCTCATCCATTTAAAGAAAACTTTCAGACTGGCTAAATAAAGCAAAGTATAGTTCTCTAGTCTATACAAGTAACATGTAAAGAAAGACATTTTTAAAATGTTAAAAAATAAAATACCAATCTTATACAAAGGAATGTAAATAAAGTGAGAGAAAGAAAGAGAGAGAAAAGAAAGAAAGAAAGAAGGCAGGTCAAGAGCTTGTGATCTTACAAGGTAGAAATCAGACCAAAAGACATGAAATGAAGCAAAGCATACTTTATTAAAAATACTATAAATCACAACAAAGCTATAACATTCATTAATATCTATATACACAATTAATATTTATTTACTAATATCTTTGTAACCAATACCTTAATAACAATTTTACAAAACAGAAATGACAAGAGACTCAAGGAGAATCAGACAGAAACTCACCCATAATTGGAGACTTTAAAATATTTTTCTAAATTTAGTAGACACATACAGTGAAGAAAAATAAACAATAAAATTTCCTAAGAAAACAGAAAGTATAAGCAAGATAACCAATAAAATATACCTCCGTAGCTATACAGTGAACTCTAAACCATCTTGTGACATGAGTTATAGTGGTGTTTTCAGAAACATATTGTAAATAAATTGTGACTAATTAAAATGGATTTTCTTCCACCCACATCTTTGATGTCTCTGGAGTCAGACTACCTGGATTTAAATCCTGACTACCTCGATAGCCCTATGACATTTGAAAACAGTCTACAAAACAGATAGTACATGCAAAATGCTTAGAAGGAAACCCTACACTTATTAAAAACCTACAGTTATTAGTTGCTGTTATTACCTTTAATATTCCCTGAAATATCATATTATATAACTATATATACTATATACATAAATATATATAATGTTTACAAATTTATATACATATGTATAGGTGTGTGTGTATTTATATATAATTTATATCATATGTACAATTTGAACAATTGATAGAAATTAAACAACTGTGTCACCATTAACCAGGCCAAGAAATAGAATATTTGTGCAACTTTAGATGTCCCTATGTAACTCTTCCAAACAGATGCTTTTCCCCCCTCTAGTAGTAGCCTCTTTTCTGACTTTTCTAATAATTATCTTGTTTTTTTCATACTTTATATTTCAAATTAGTAAAGTTGGACTTTAAATTTGGGTCTGGGTGGAGGTCGGTGTGACAAATGGAAAGATGAGACCTTAATGCATGAGAATACAGATAACTTGCTACTCCCAAGTCGCAGAGAGAAAAGAAGTGCCATGAGGAGTCGATGGGGAGCATGATAGGCCCTGTGGGCTCTATGAACAGGCAAGGAGCATAGAAGCAGATCAAAAGGGACCCGTGGGCTTGTGTCTTTATTGTGGTCCAGGGTGCAGGGTAGTAGATTTTCCACAGGAGTCAAGGATTGGTTAGTCAAAAGCAAATGCACATGAAAAGACAAAGGGGCTGGAGATGGTTAACTTATCATTTGAGATCATCTGTGGGTTTAGGGTGAGGTGTAAGCATGGTGGCCACAGATGCGGGTTTGGTCTCTGGAGAAGTTTATGCCTCAGGACTGGAAAGGTGCTTATTAACTAGTCCAACGGTCAGAGTTGAGGCAAGTGGCTTAACCAAAGTAAGATGGATTCCGAGGCAACACACAAAACATTTTGATAGTTATAACACTTTACCACTTACGTATATATGCATTCCTAACAATATCATTTTGTTTTGCTTTATTTTACCTTTATATAATGGAACCATACTCTATTTGGTAGATTGGGTGTTACCTACATAACTAAACACTAGCATTATGAGAAACATCTAAATTGTTAAATATAACTTTGTTTACAGATACTGTTGTATAATATTCCATTGTATGAATATGCCACAATTTATATTTATCCATTCTCCATGGCTGGGCATTTTCATTCTTTCCAGCATTTGCATAATGCTACAATGGAACACTCTAGTACATGTTCAAATGAGCATGTATTTTTCTAATGTATATACCAAGGAGTAGAAATGCTAAATATTACCTTCAATGTTACTAGCTAATGCAACACTGATTACAATGGTTATATCATTTTAAATTCTGGCAGTTTATGAGAGTTCCTAAAGCTCCACACCCATGCTAACATTTGGTTTTGTCAAATTTTATAATTTCAGCAAGTCTGAAAACTGTATCTAATGGGAAATTTCTTTTTAGTGAGATTGAGTGGTCTTTCATATAAATATTAATGATTTGGATGTATTCTTCTGTGACACACTTGTTGAAGATTTTTTGCTCATTTTCACCATTGGATTTATATCTTTTCTTTGAATAATCTGTTTTTATGTATTCTGGATGCCAGCTCTTTGTTGTATATATTTGTTAAAATATCTCTTCTATTCTATGTTTGTGTTTTACTCTTTAAATGTGTATTTTTAATAAGAACTTAGGGGAGCGGGTGTGGCTCAATCTATAGAGCTCCCGTTTACCATATGGGAGGCCCCGGGTTTGCTTCCCAGGGCCTCCTTGTGAGGGCAGGCCGGCCCGTGCGGCGCGGCGGGCTGATGCAGCGGGACCTCACAGCAAGGGGGAGATGAGCAGACACAGAGAAGACACACAGCGAATGGACACAGCAAGCACAAGCAGCAAGGGAGGGGGATAAATAAATAAATAAATCTTAAAAAAAAAAAGGACTTATAATAATAATTGAATTAAATTTCTCAAACTTTATCTTTCACTATAGTTAGTGCTTTTATATTGTTGTTTTTGTTGTTGTTTCTATTATTATCACCCCAAGAATTATTTCTTATGAATCTCAGTGAAAAGAAATGACAAAAACTGATCTTGAAATACTGAATCATGAGAAAATAAGAATAAAATCATTGAGGCTTGTGTAAAAGACAGCCAGTTACCCACACATTTGTGTTCCTCTTCCTCCTAGGTAAAAAAAAAAACAAATTTGTACTTGGCTACATTGCTACGAAATAACTATGTTCCCAGCCTCCATTGCAGCTGCATGTAACCATGTGACCAAGTATCAATCAACAAAACATAAATGGAAGTGCTGTATTGCACTAATGAAAAGACTGAGTAGAGACTTCCAATTTATTGCTAAGGATCCCTTTTTATCTTTTTGCCTGCCTTCCATCATCTGTCCTGCAATTTGTGTGTGATGGTTGGAGCTCCAGCAGCTATCTTTAGACTATAGTGCAACCTTCAGAATATAAGGCATACACGTAGGAACATGGAGTAGAAATCTAGAAACCTCAACCCTCAAGATACAGTGACCATGTTATGCCCTTCTTAAACTGCTTACCTTTGGACTTCTCTAACTCACAATATTTTCCTGTATTAATTAAGTACATTTCAATATTGACTAAGTAATTTTAATTTGGAGTTTAAATGATGTGGAGATAATCCTAATCTTAAGGGAAATGACATATTTCATGGCCTTATTGTCTTTGAGTTTTCTGTAACAAGCTTGTAGCTCCATCATCATTTTGAAGGTAAGATGCCATGGCCCAAAGGGGTTGAACAATCCTCTTAAGTAAACAATTACACAAACCACTTGGAAAAAATTCTTTACATTAAACTGAGGTAAAGTATCACCTTTAGAATTGATTATTTTATTTACTAAGGAAATTTAAAGTATTTTATTTTATTTGAATTTTTTCTCTAGCATATGAGACAATAGTTCGCGATTTTTCACTTGAGTCAGTGTTAGACGATAACATCTTACAACTTTCAAGTGAAAAATTCTTGGAAAAAATGTAGATAACCTGTTATCTGAATAGTTGAAAAGAGAGAGAGAGCAAGTGTTAGTAATTACAGTGTAACACAGGGAAGATCACTAGACAAAAAGAAATAGCCATAAAAATTTGCCCCACCTTGTAGCTAGACTGACAAATGAAAATAAAGAGAAGTTTCAGAGAAATAAATCATAAATGAGAGGGAGACTTTACCAATGACCCCGCAGAAATAAGAGAGTTCATAAGCAGATACTATAAAATTACATGCCAAAAAAAATGGACAACATAAATGAAATGGACAAATTCCCAGAAATACATGAAACACCTACACTGACTCTAGAAGAAATAGAAGCCTTTAACAAACCAATCACAAGTAAAGAGATTGAACTAGCCATCAAAAAACTTCCAAAGATGAAAAGCCCAGGACCAGATGGCTTCACAGGTGAGTTCTACCAATCATTCAAATACGTTTTCATACCAGTCTTGCTCAAGCTCTTCCAAAAAGTTGAACAAGAAGGAACACTACCTAACTCATTTTATAATGTGAAACCAACATCACCCTAATACTAAAAACAGATAAAGATACTACAAAAGAAGAAAATTATAGACCAATTTTTCTAATGACTATAGATGCAATAATCCTCAAAAAAAAAAAAACACCTTGCAAAATACATTTCTATAATCCAAAAGCACATTAAAAGAATTATACACCATCATCGTGTATTTTACCACAGGTTATGCAAAAGTGGATCAACACAAAAAAATCAATTAGTGAAATAACCCACATTGATAAATTGAACAAGAAAATCACATGGTCCTCTTGACTGATGCAGAAAAAGCATTTGACAAAATATAGCATCCTTTATTGATAAAAACACTCCGAAAGGTAAGAATAGTGAATAATGCCACTATGAACATTAGTGTGAGCATCTGTTGTGTCTCTGCTTCCAATTCTTCTGGGTATATACCCAGCAGTGGGATTGCTAGATCATATGGCAGTTTTATAATTAGCTTCTTGAGGAACCGCCAAACTGTCCTCCACAATGGCTGCAACATTCTACACTCTCACAAGCAGTGGATAAGAGTTCTCATTTCTCCACATCCTCTTCAACACTTATAGTGCTTTGTTTTCTTAATAGCCACCAGCCTAGTGAGTATAAGATGAAGCCTCGTAGTTTTAATTTGCATTTCCCTAATAGCTAGAGATGTTGAGCATATTCTCATGTGCTTTTTAGACATTTGGATTTCCTCTTTGGAAAAGTGTCTATTCAAATCACTTGCCCATTTTTTAAATGGATTGTTTATCATTTTATTTTTGAGGTGTAGGATTTCTTTACATATGCTGGATTTTGGGCCTCTATCAGATATATAGTTACCAAATATTTTCTCCCATTGAGTAGGCTGCCTTTTCACTTCCTTAACAAATTACTTTGAGGTATAAAATTTTTAATTTTGAGGAGGTCCCATTTATCTGTTTTTCCTTTTGTTGCTCATACTTTGGGTTTAAGTTCATGCAACCATTTCCTAATACAAGATCCTGTAGATACTTCCCTACATTATCTTCCAAGATCTTTATGGTGTTGGCTCTGATATTTAGATCTTTGATCCATCTTGAGTTAATTTTTATATAAGGTGGGAGATGGTATCCTGAATGACATTGCAATGATAGATACAGACAATCACATATCTGTCATAACTTAGAAAATAGTGTGGGAAAGTGTGTAAACTACAATGTAAACTATAATCCATGCTCAGTGACAAGGCTCCAAAATGTGTTCAATTGTAAAAAATGTACCCCATTAAGGAAGGATATTGTTAATGGGGGAGGAGTAGGAAGCGGGATATATGGGAATCCCATATTTTTTTAATGTAACATTTATGTAATCTAAGTATCTTTTTAAAAAATAAAAGTGTATATTTAAAAAAAAGATAGGAATTGAAGGAGATTTTCTCAACAGGGTCAATTGCATACATGAAAATGCTATAGCTAGCATTTTACTCAATGGTGAAAGACTCAACACTTTCTTGTTGAGATTGGCAACAAGACAAGGTTGCCCATTGTCACCACTGTTATTCAGTATTGTGCTAGAGGCTCAAACTAGAGCAATTAGGCAAGATAAATAGATAAAAATCACCCAAATAGGAAAGGAAGAAGTAAAACTTTCACTATTCACCAATATGATCCAATATCTAGAAAATCCCAAAAAATCCACAACAAAGCATCTAGAATTAATAGATAAGTTTAGCAAAGTGGTATATGAAAAATCAGTAGTGTTTCTACACATTACTGATGAGCAAACTGAGGAGGAAATCAGAAAAAAATTTCCATTTATATTAGAGACTAAATGAATCAAATATTTAGTAATGAACCTAACCAAGGCCTTAAAAGACCTTTTTAAAGATAACTGCAAAATATTGTTAAAAGAAACCAAAGGAAACCTAAATAAATGGAAGGACAATCAGTGTTCATGCTTTGGAAGAATAATACAGTTAAGATGTCAATTCTTCCCAAACTGATTTACTGATTCCACACAATTCCAAAAAAAAAAAAAAAAAAAAAAATCCCAACTGCCTTTTCTGCAGAAATGGAAAACCCAATTATCAAATTTATTTGGAAAGGTAAGAGGCTCTGAATAGCCAAAGATGTCTTAAAAAGGGGGGGATGAAGTTGGAGAACTCTCACTTCCTGACTTTAAAGCATATTCTAGCTACAGTGGTAAAAACAGCATGGTAATGACATAAATATAGAAAAATTGAGCAATGGAACCAAATCAAGAACTCAGAATAGACTCTCACATCTATGGTCAGATGATTTTTGACAAGGCTTTCAAGCTTACCCAGCTGGGCTAGGAGAGTCTTTTCAATAAAGAGTGTTGGGAGAACTTGATATCCATATCAAAAGAAAGAAAGAGAGGCTCAGGAAAATGATGCAGAAGTAGGTAGGCAGAGTCTGACCTTATCACAAAGAAAAGCAGAGAGAAGCCAGGAACCTATCTTAAGGAGCTGCTTTGGATATACATAAAACAGGAAGGTGCTCTGAGTCACCTAAGAGGGTACTAGAAAGATACAGAAGCCAAAGGAAAACATTGACAAACTGCAGGGTGATTGATTGGTGAACACCAGAGCCTGAGAAGCTCCTTAGGGGCCTAAGAGTGAAGGCTGTTTTTCCTTGGTTGTTTGTTTTGTTTTGGTTTGTTTTGGGGTTTTTTAGGTGCTGCTGTCTTGTTTCTTGTTTGTTGTGTTTCCCCTTTCTTTGTGTCCTCCTTTTTTTCTTACACTGATTTTTCTACCTATGTTATTTCATTTCTTTCTTTCATTTTTCTATTTTCTGTTTGCTGTTGTTTTTCTTTCATTCCACTTCTTTTTGTTTGGTCTTCAATTTTTCTTGTTTTTATTTCTCTCTCTCTTTTCTCTGTTTTCTTTCTTTTTTACTTTTTTGTTCTTTTTTCTTTTCCTTTCTTATCGTTTTGGCCTTTTAATTCATTCTATAAATTTTTCTAAAAAAAAACAGGAGGAGATGCAGAACATGGAATAACTAATCTGAGATGTCCAAATAAATATCATGAATCAGCTTAATGATGTGAGGGAAGAGGTGAAGGATATTAAGAAGACACTGGGAGAACATACTGAAGAAATTGTGAACATACATAAAAAGATAATGGATATGATGGTGATGAATGGCACAATGCAAAAAATAAAAAATACACTGGAAGCACATAACTGCAGATTTGAACAAGCAGAGGAAAGAATCAGCAATGTGGAAGACAGTACAGCTGAAATCAGATAGTAGAAGAGACAGATAAAAAGAGAAAAAATCCAGCAAGTAATCAGGGATTTGAATGACAACACAAAACATACAAATATACATATTATAGGCATCCCAGAGGGAGAAGGGAAGGGAAAAGGAACAGAAGGACTGTTGGAGGAAGTAATAGCTGAAAAATTCCCAACTCTATTGAAGGACATGCATGTACATGTCCAGGAAGTGCAGCACACCCCAAACTGTATAAATCCTAACAGGCCTACACTGAGACATATACTTGCCAAATTGTCCAATGCTCAAAACAAAGAGAGAATACTGAAAGAAGCAAAAGAAAAAAGATCTATCTCATACAAGGGAAGCTCACTAAGGTTAACTGCGGATTTCTCATCTGAAACCATGGAGGCAAGAAGGCAGTGGTATGACACAGATAAGGTGCTAAAAGAAAAAAAAAACTTCCAGGCAAGAATTCTCTATCCAGCAAAGGTGGCATTCAAAAATAAGGGAAAATTCAAAATAGTCACAGATAAACAGATATTAAGAGAGTTTGTCAACAAAAAACCTGCCCATCAAAAATAATGAAGGGAGTTCTGTTACTTGAAAGGAAAAAACAGGAGAGAGAGGGTTGGAGGAGAGTGTAAGAATAAATAAAAGATAAAAAGAAAAATAAAAACAACATATGGCAAACATAAACCCAAAGAAAATATGTCTAATGTAAGTAATTCCTTGACAGTAATAACATTGAATGTTAATGGTTTAAATTCACCAATCAAGAGACAAAGATTGGCAGAATTGATAAGGAAATATGACTCATCTATATACTATCTACAAGAAACCCACCTTAGAACCAGATATACAAGTAGGCTGAAAGTGAATGGTTGGAAAACAATTTTATATGCAAAGAATAATAAAAAAAAAGGCAGGAGTACCTATACTAATATCATAAAATAGACTTTAAATGCAAAACTACTGTAAGAGACAAAGAAGGGAACTATATATTAGTAAAAGTGGTAATCTATCAAGAAGAAAGAACAATCATGAACATTTATGCACCAAACCATGGTGCCTCAAAATACATGAGGTAAACATTGAAAAAACTAAATGGAGAAATAGATGTCTCTATAATTATAATGGGGGACTTTAATACAGCATTATCACCATTAGACAGAACATCTCAACAGAAGACCAATAAAGAAACAAAGACCTTGAATAATACATTAGATAATCTGGACCTAATAGACATACACAGAACATTACACCCAAATACAGTGGGATATACATTCGTCTCAAATGCACATGGATCATTCTCCAGGATCATTCTCCAAGATAGACCTCATGCTAGAAAACAGAACAACTCTCAATGAGTTCAGAAAGATTGGAATTACACAAAGCATTTTCTCTGACCACAATGGAATGGAGCTGGAAATCTGTAAGAGGCAGAGAAGCAGATAAGGCAAAAAGATGTGGAAGTTAAAAACACATTCTTAGACAATCAGTGGGTCAAGGAGGAAATTGTAAAATAAATCAGAACTACTTTGAAAGGAATGAAAATGACAACACAGTGTATCGAATACTATGGGATGCAGCCAAAGCTGTACTGAGAGGGAAATTCATAGCTATAAATGCCTCTATTAAAAAAGAAGAAAGAGCTAAAATCAAGGACCTAACAGCACACCTGAGGAATTAGAAAAACAACAGCAAATTAACCCCAAAGGTAGTAGAAAGAAGGCTATAACAAAGATTAGAGCACAGCTAAATGAAAAGTAGAATAAGAAAGCACTAGAAAAAAATTAACAAAACCAAAAGCTGTTTCTTTGAGAAGATTAATAAAAATTGACAAACCCTTAGCTAGACTAACAAAGAAAAAAAAGAGAGAAGATGCAAATAAATAAAATAAGAAACAAGGAAGGGGATATTACCACTGACCCCACAGAAATAAAGAGTATCATAAAAGGATACTTTGAAAAATTGTATGCCAACAAGATGGATAATTTAGAGAAAATGGACAAATTCCTAGAAACACACAAGCAGCTTACACTGAAGAAGGAAGAAACTGATGAACTTAACAGACCAATCACAAGTAACAAGATTTAATTAGTCATCAAAAACATTCCAACTAAGAGGAGCCCAGGACCAGATGGCTTCAGAAGTGAATTCTATCAAATATTCAGGAAAGAATTAACACCAATCCTGCTTAAACTCTTCCAAAAAATAGAAGTAGAAGGAACATTGCCTAACTCATTCTATGATGCCAACATCAACTTAATACCAAAGCCAAACAAAGATGCCATGAGAAAGGACAACTATAGACCAAACTTTCTAATGAACCTAGATGCTAAAATCCTCAACAAAATACTTGTTAATTCTGTTCAACAACACATCAAATGAATTATACACTATGACTAAAAGGGTTTCATCCCTGGTATACAGGGACTGTTCAACAGAAGAAAATCAATCAATGTGATACAGCACATAAATCAAATGATAATCTCTACAGATGCAGAAAAAGCATTCAACAAAATACAGCACACTTTCCTGACAAAAATACTTCAAAAGATAAGAATAGAAGGAAACTTCCTCAACATGATCAAGGGTATATATGAAAAACCTACAGCTAAAATATTCAATGGTGAAATCATAAAAGCATTCTCTCTAAGATCTGGAACAAGAAAAGGATGCCCACTGTTACCACTTTAATATTGTTTTAGAAGTATTCACTTTAGCACTTAAGCAAGAAAAATATATAAAAGACATCAAATTGGAAAGGAAGAATAAAAAATTTCACTATTTGCAGATCACATGATCCTATACCTCAAAAGCCCTGAGAAATCTAGAACCAACGTTCTAGAGCTTATAAATGAGTTTAAATGAGTTCAGTAGAGTAGCAGGTTATAAGATCAATCTGCAAAAACCAGTAGCATTTCTGTACACCAATAATGAGCAAACTGAGGAGGAAATCAAGAAAAAAAAATCCTATTTACAATAGCAACTAAGAGAATCAAATACCAAGGAATAAATTTAACTAAAAATGTAAAAAATTTGTATGCAGAAAACGACACAACACTTAAAAGAAATCAAAGAAGACTTAAATAAATGGAAGACTATTCCCGGTTTATTGATAGGAAGACTAAATATCATTAAGATGTATATCTTACTCAAATTGATTTACAGATTTAACACAATCCCAATAAAAGTTACCACAGCATTTTTAACTGAATTGGAAAATCTAACTGTGAAATTTATTTGGAAGGGCAAGAGGCCCCTAATAGCCAAAGACATATTGAAAAAGAAAAATGAAATAGGAGGAATCACACTACCTGTTTTTAAAACATAATACAAAGCTACAGTGGTCAAAACTGCACAATATTGGCACAAAGATAGACATTCTGACCACTGGAACTGAATTGAGAATTCTGATATAGATCCTCACATAAACAGTCAACTGATATTTGACAAGGCCACCAAGGCCACTCAACTGGGAGAGAATGGCTTCTTCAACAAATTATGCTTGGAGAACTGGATATCCATACCCAAAAGATTGAGAAAGGAACACCATCTCACACCTTATACAACAGTTAACTCAAGATGGATCAAAGATTTAAATATAAAAGCCAAGACATAAAGATCTTGGAAGATAATGTCAGGAAGCATCTACAAGATCTTGTAGTAGGAAATGGTTTCATGAATTTTACACCCAAAGCACAAGCAACAAAAGAAAAGATAGATAAATGGGACCTCCTCAAAATTAAAAACTTTTGCACCTCAAAGGAGTTTGTCAAGAAAGTGAAAAGGTAGCCTAGTCAAAGGGAGAAAATATTTGGTAACCATATGTCTGATAGAGCCTAATATCCAGCATATAGAAAGAAATCCTACACTTCAAAAATAAAAAGACAAACACTCATTTAAAAAATGGGCAAGTGATTTGAATAGACTCTTTTCCAAAGAAGAAATACAAATGTCTAAAAAGCACACAAAAATATGCTCCACATCACTACCTATTAGGGAAATGCAAATCAAAACTACATTAGAGTGGCAGCTATTAAAAAGACAGGGGACTACAAGTGTTGGTGAGGATATGGAGGAATATGAACACTTTTCCACTGCTGGTGGGAATGTAGAATGGTGCAATCATGGTGGAAGACAGGCTGTCGGTTCCTCTGGAAGCTAACTATAGAACTGCCATGTGTTCCAGTAATCCCACTGCTGGGTATATACCCAAAAGAATTGAAGGCAGGGACATGAACAGATATATGCACACAAATGTTCATAGTGGCATTATTCACTATTGAAACAACCCAAATGTCCATCAACAGATGAATGTATAAGCAAACTCTGGTATATACATACAATGGAATACTACTCAGCTGTAAGAAAGAAAACAGTATTAACAAATGGGATGATATAGATGAATCTTGAAGACCTTATGTTGAGTGAAGCAAGCCAGACACTGAAGGACAAATATTACATGACCTCACTGATATGAACTAAGCAAATTGAGTAAACTCACAGAGCTTTGAGTCTGGAAGACAGGTTGACAGGAGATAGAAAGGGAGTAGAGTGTTGTGAGTCAATGCTTAGAAGGGCAAAATCTCTAAGTTGCAAGGCTGCAGTTGGGCAGTGGATGGGCATGACAGTGTTACAGTGATGCTATTGGGTTGGGCAGGACAGAGTTACTTGTTTAGGTTGT
Source organism: Cabassous unicinctus (assembly GCA_029593785.1). Lineage (NCBI taxonomy): Eukaryota > Metazoa > Chordata > Mammalia > Cingulata > Chlamyphoridae > Cabassous > Cabassous unicinctus. The sequence goes on from JAQZBX010004831.1 coordinate 15,316, forward strand.
TGGATGGAGGTGCCATGTGGGACAAGGCGCACCTGGGGCAGGCTTCTAAGGAGTATGTGAGTGTACATCCTGTCATAGTGCACCCACACAATGAATGGTAAGGTGTTGGACTCCCATCCTGAGTAGTCCTGCTATGTTCTCAAATACAGGGTTTGGAGTCTCTCGAGAGCATAGGCAGTGCCTCATAGGGGAAGACAGGTTAGTATGTTAAGCCATCAATATTGTTGCAAGTAACTATCAATCTTGTTCTTCAATGAGTGAAGCTGGGTGTTTGCCATGGGTCTTGAGGGGAGGGGGATAGAGAAATAGAACAGATGGAACATGGGGCATTTTTAGGGCATTGGAATTGTTTTATATGATCTTGCAATGATGGATACAGTCCATGTTAAATTTTGTCAAAATTTATAAAAGTGTATGCTCCAAAATGTAAACCATAATGTAAATCATTGACCATGGTTAGTAGCAATGCTTCAATGTTTGTACATCAGTTGCAACAAATGTACCATCCACATGTAAAATGTAATTAATAGGAGAAAGGGGGAAAGGGGGAGGATGTTAGGTATATAAGAAACCTCTGTATTCTGTACATAACTTTTCTAAATGTAAAGCTTCTTTGAAGATAAAATTTTTTAAAAAATTAGACACTGGGGAAATAGATGGAAGAAAATGTATCTGTACATACAAGACAACAGATCTTATAGTGATTTAAGACATAATGCCAAAAACTTTTTAAAATTTTATTTTTTATTATTTTTTAATTATTTCAATTTTTAAAAATTATTTGTATTTTATTTGTTATTTTTAAAACTATTATTATTTCATTTTCTTATTAATTTTATTTTGTTGGCTTCACTTTTGAGGAAGTTTTGGATCACAGAAGGATTACAATTGTGGCAGGGGAGGATCATCAGTGCAGGGTGCCAGTGATGGGGGATGAATGGGAGGAGGTTTACCTGGGGCAAACCTATAAGGCATATGAATGAGTTCAAGTGTTCATGGGGCATTGTCACAGTGAGTGGAGATCCACATAATAACTGAAAGAATATTGAATTCCCATCTTGGGGAGTTATGCCACATTCTTTAATGGGACAGCAAGAATCCCCTGAGTACAGGGGCAGTTACTAGTGAAGGAGGATGGACCATTGACAGGCCCTTGATATTGATGACTGTGCTTATGAACCTTTTCTTTTGAAATTGAAACTTAGCCTAGTATTATAAGTTGCCTAAAAGTTACCTCCTGAGAGCCTCATTTTTGCTCAAATATGGCCTCTCCCTAAGCCAAACTCAGCATATAAATGCATTACCACCCCCCTGGTGTGGGACATGACTCCTGGAGATGAACCACCATGGCACCAAAGGGATTACTACCAAGCACCAACTAGCAATGCAACTGGAAAAGACCTTGACCAAAAGGGGGTATAAGGGTAAAGACAAATGAGTTTATATGGCTAAGAGATTTCAAAGTGAGCTGGGAGGTCATTCCAGAGGTTATGCTTATGCACTCCTCAGCAAGATCTCAATGACTGCCACAATAAATATTGCCTCAAATAGTGGAGGTCTGGAGACATCCAGACAATAGGCAGGAGTGGCAATTCAGGAGTTTTGTACCTTGCCAGTGGAATTTATGCTTCCCAGTGTGACAGAGTTGGATTCAGTTGTAGTTTCCCTACACATGTTTCTTCTAACCTTTCTATTAGAACCTATAGTTAGTACTAGAATTGATAGGTTTATGTTCAAGAGACTTAAATCTTTGGGCTTTCCATGTGCCGGTTGGGCCTTGAATCTCAATAGAGTGACAACACCTACTCTCCAGTTCATTGGACTCACCCAGGACAACGAACAAGGAAATGATGATGGGCAATGACCATTCTAAGAAACAGAGAGAGTCTACAACTGCAAGCAAGATAGTCTCATCCATCTGTCCCATGAGAACTAAGAACCCTTTTAATTAGAAGCAGAGTAGGCATCACCTATCTAGAATCCTCAAGATTGGGGAATGAACGATCAACTAGAGTAGACTTACTGTTATTCTACTATACACTTATTGTGATTCAAGCAATGGAAAAACTTTTATCACTGATGTGGAGGCAGTGGTCATGAGAGGTTCTGAGGGGAGCGAGAGGGAAAAATGAGTGTAAATTGGGGGTATTTTTGTGAAATTGGAATTTTCTTGAATGATGTTGCAATGATAGATACTGGCCATTATACATCATGTCATAACTTACAAAATTGTGCAGGAGAGACATGAAACTATAATGTAAACTGTAATCTACACTTAGTGGCAGTGCTCCAATATGTGTTCATCAATTGTAACAAATGTACCACACTAATGAAGGATGTTATTAGTGTGGAAAATGTGGGATAGGTAGGGAGTGGGGTAAATTTGAATTTCCTACATTTTTATGTAGCATTTATGTAACCTAAGTATCTTTAAAATTAAAAATTAACAAAGTTAAAAAAAGAAGAAGGAGCTCTATATCACACTTTAAACAAAACTTAACTCAAAATAGATCAAAGACCTAAATATAAAATCCACAACTATAAAATTCCTAGAAGAAAATGTAGGGAAACATCTTCAGGATCTTGTAGTAGGTGGTACTTTCTTAAACTTTACACCAAATCACAAGTGATGAAAAAAGTTAGATAAATGGAAACTCTTCAAAATTAAACACTTTTTTTTCTTCAAAATACTTTTTCAAGAAAGGAAAAAGGCAGCCTACTCAAAGGGAAAATATTTGGAAACCATACGTGTGACAAGGCTTTAATATTCATGTTATATAAAGAGATCATAAAACTCAATGATAAAAAGACAAGCAAATCAATTAAAAATGGGCAAAAGACTTGAATAGACTTTTCTCCAAAGAGGAAATACAAAAGGTTAAAAGGCACATGAAAAAATGTTCAACATCACTAGCTATTAGGCAAATGCAGAACAAAGCTACATGAGATATCATTTCACACATACCTCATCCTCCAAAAAAAACTCAGAAAACTACAAGTGCTGGAAAGGATTTGGAGAAACCTGAACACTCCACTGTTGGTGGGAATGTATAATGGTGCAGCCTCTGTAGAAGTCAGTTTGGCAGTACCTCAGGTAACTGAATATAGAAAGGCTATATGATCCAGCAATCCCATCACTAGGAATATATTCAGAAGAACTGAAAGCAAGGATGTGAACTGACATTTTCACACTGAAGTTCATAGCAGCATATTCACACTTGTTAAAATATGGAACCCGCCCAAGTGTCCGTCAACTAATGAATGGCTAAAAAAATGTGATATATACACACAATGGAATACCATTCAGCTACAAGAAGAAATGAAATAGGGATGCATATGACAACATGGATGAACCTTGAGGATATACTATTGAGTAAAATAAGCCAGACACAAAAGAACAAACATTGTATGGTCTCACTAATATGATGAGTAAACTTACAGAGGTAAATTCTAGAGTATGGGTTACTAGGAAAGAGAAAGTAGGTTGAGAATGGGAGCTGATACTCAATGAATGCAGAATTTTTAATAAGATTTATTGTAAAATTTGTGGAAATGAATAGAATTAGCAGTAACACATTATAGTGAGTATAACTAACACTACTGATTTATAAATTAGATTGTGCCTGAAAGGAGTAGCCTGTGGATGTAAAGGCCAATTGAAAGAAAACTAGAGAATAATCTAGGGTTTATATAACAGTGATTTCGGTAGTGGATGAAGATTGTGGATAATAGCATAAATATGAGAATGTTCTTCTTTTACAAAATGATAAGAATATGGTGAAACATGGGAAAATTACAACTAATGTAAATTATGGAGTATAGTTAGCAGTAATATAATATTTTCACAGCAATGGCAAAGAAGATATATCATTTCTAAGAGAAAGCTGTGGAGGGTATACGGGGGTATGGGATTTTTCCTTTTGGAGTAATGAAAACATTCTGAACTTGAGATTATGACAGCATAATTCTGTGATGAAAATGAGAGTCACTAAGTATACACTTTGAATGCTTTGTACAAAACATGGAGCTGTATAACACAAGGAATCTAGTGTTGGAAGATGGACTGTGGTTAGGAGAAATATGAGAATATTCTCTCATGAACTATGACAAACATAAAATACTAATACAAGGTGTTAATAATCAAGTGGGATGGGGGAAAATACACCAAATGTAAGATATGAGCTATAGTTAGTGGTAATATTTTCATGATGCTATATTATAGTTTGTAACAAATATTTCACAACAGTGCAAGGTGTTGGTGGTGAGGTGATGTATGTGAGCCCTTTATGATAATATTTATGTTTGTTTTGTAAGTTCACAACTTTCACTATATACTTATTGTTCATGTATGTTCATGTATGATGATATATTTCAATAAAATTTTAATAAAAATCTTGCAGGAAAAAATTTTTCATGTTCAGAAGATTAAATGATTTTGATAAATAATGCATACAAGTAGTGGACCCATAGCGCAAATCCATAAATGATGTGATACGGAAGGCAAACTGTCCATTGATTTTTAAAATCTTTTTAAGGGAGACAATTTCTGAACTAAATTTATTCAACTCAAATGATTTAGGAGTGTTTGGGAAGCACACCACTGTTGATGCTCAGGAACTGGGTCCGTGAAAATGGTGCCACGGATGAGAAAAAATGAGACAAAGAGAAGAGATGAAAAAAAAATAACTGGGGTCAGGGGACCCTCCATCCCAAAGGGAGGAGAGCCCCACTGCATAAAACACTGTGGCTTTATTTTAGCTTTAGAGCAAAGAAAATACATGTGTGCATGTGCAAAGGCAATAGATATGTGACAGTTTACACTTTACTAAAGTCAGCACTTTTAAGGGTTAATGGCTCAGTTCTCTTTACATTCCTGCATGTAGCAGACTTTGTAAATCTTTATCTGACATATACATGATACTCTCTTTGAAGCTCAGGATGTTTCCCCACCGGGATCTCAGTGCCTTGAGACGAGAGGCGCCTGTCTCCTACATTCCAAGGTGACCTGCTTTCTGTCAGTTGTCATGGCCTTTAATTTTAACTCCATCATTTCCCCCTTTTTTATTAATTAATTTTTTCAGTGAAGACTATAGGAATCATTATATAAGCTGATACAAGGTGACCTCTTGTAACACTTGTCTTCTTCCATAGGCTCTTGTGACTGTGCCTGTCTTAGGTTGTTCTCCTCTGAGAATCTTACCTGTCATTGACTACCAGTCAAGCTTTTGAGCTCTTACATAGAAGGCAATTTCATTTATATTTTATACTTCTTCAGGTTCCTTAAGTGAATAGTTTTGTGCAGATAATTAGTATTGAAATCAAGGTATTATTAGTACACTACTTTCTACTATAAATAATGTAAAATTAGTATTTCATGGCTAATTTTCTTGACATAAATGCATTTATCTGATCTAATTTTTCATTTTTTCTATTAATATATGTCATTACTCTACCCTTGAAAATACAAACAATTAAAATGCATATAACAATAATTCCTAATCCAATCCAAAATGATATTTGAACTATTTTTTGTTTCCACCAGTGAAACAGACTGATAGTATTTAAATTTTCATAGAATTCATACCAAAATTCTGCACCAGGGGTTTCCTTCAATTCATTGAGACATGCTCAATGCTTTCTTTTGCAATTCTAAAATATTTAAAGAAATATTATGCTTATATTCAATCAAATAATTTCTTACTTCTTCTCAATCATGTTCACTATTATTATAAGGCAAAAGAGTAATACAAAAAAAACTTTCTTTCCAATCACATTTAAGAACTCTTAAGTTTAAATTATAAATTTGATTACCCAAATGTATAATAGTTGCTTCGATCATTCATATGATTATTCAGTTCCATATCAATGGAGGACTGGCTATGCCACATCTCACTTGCATTTTTATGCCAGTCCCTAACATATTGTTGAGTCTGGACTCCTTGATGCAGGGCTGTGCCAGCAACAACTACAGTGATTATGATGCCAATCAGTCCCAAAATTCCTGCTATTAAAAGTTCAATCAGTCTTTTAGTTCTTTTTAAATAATGGTTGAGGAAATGCCACAGCAACTGGGATTCTGGAGACTGCTGCCAATGTCTGGTCATCTGAACTGGTAACCATAGTGCTTTTCTTATTCTTGCTATAAAAAGAGTTTGATTTTCCTGCAAATATGAATTCTTAAGACATGTAAATAAAGAACAATTGGAGCAGCTAATGTTCCTTTCACCAAAAGTTGCTTTTCCAATGATAAAAACTATAGGACCTCATACACATACTGTAAGAAATTGAGTTGATTTTCTTTTTAAACTGGTAATATTAGTTTTACTGCCTTGCCATTCAAAAATTGGGCCAGTTCCCAAAAATAATTTCCACAAATAACTTTGAGTTTTGTTAAGTTTAGTGTCCCATGGTTGTGGGATATATCTTCCTTGATTTTTCCAATTTATTGAGCTGTTAGTAAATGCTGTATTACCAAAATTCTAGAAATAAGGATTACTGTCATAAGTGATTATGGTATAATTAATGAACCAAGATATGGTTGTGTTTTTAAAAGGCTTTGGTATTCCTATAAGGGCCCGATCCTTTACAATTCCAAAGGAATCATTAAACAACACAACCTTTGTAAACCCATGACATATATGCCATTTGTCATTTAGTAATCTGTTTTGAGAGGGACATGTAAGATTTACCATATTTTCTGATTTATGTAGTAAAGAAGGGAAAATGAGAATATAAATTCGAGTTTGTTTTTTCTCTGTTAAAACTACACTGCGATTTTTAGGTTGCCTGCACACGGAACCATATCCAATACAAAGAGGGCAGTCTATAAAAGGTAAAACTAAATTTTCTATAAATTTCCCTTTTTTTTTGGCTTTAAGGGTAGCCATATGTCTATAGGTCCTGGAAAATGGTGAGATTGATTAAGATAAATTGGGTAAGACTCATAGTCCCAAGTTAACAGCTCTAAAAGAGGTGGGTTGGTTATGTATGCCCAATAAGTGTAATTATGGTATGGTATCTTACCTTGACCTAATACTTTACCTATAATTAATCCAATGTGAAACCACCATGTCCATAGTTTACGTTTCGGCAGCATCTTCAACTCTAAGCTTGATTCTTCTGGAGGGGATCCACTGCTGTTCTCCTGTTTCTGTAATGATATGAGCAAAACCTCGGCCTCAAAATTTTACCTCTCTTTTTTCCCATTTATTGGTTGTTCCATTTTTCCAATATATCGATTGTCTGCATTTTTCATTTTCATTCTTTTTATTAACCTCCCATTGTCTTTCTGCTGCTGTGGTATTAGAAATTTGTTGCCTATTAAGAAAGTTTAAGGTAAGCAATGCTTTAGATAGTTTGTCTTTAGCAGATTCTCCTCCATCTAAAATCTTGCAGGAAAAAAAATTTCAGGTTCAGAAGATTAAATGATTTTGATAAACAATGCATACAAGTGGTAGACCCATAGCTCAAATTCATAAATGATGTGATACAGAAGGCAAATTGTCCACTGATTTTTAAAATCTTTTCAAGGGAGACAATTTCTGAACTAAATTTATTTAACTCAAATGATTTAGGAGTGTTTGGGAAGCACACCATCAGTAAGATTTTATAAGTGTTTTTTGTTTTAGTTTTCTGCTCAGACATTTTTCAAGGAGAGAAAAATACTTTAATAGAAAGTTTTAATTTGGTAATTGTGGTAACCCCCACTAATATAGAATTTTTTTCAAGCATACTGATTTGACTAAACATCTGAGTGCTTCATTATTTTTTCCCCTTAAACAGAAGGAAATCTCCTGGTTTCACTTATATTTTTAATTTCTAAGCACCTCAGAGTATAATAGGTATTGTAGAGATATTTATTGGTGATTTACTATGTATTGTAAATCTATTAAAATTAATGTTTTGCACTTATTTCAAGTTGTGTGAAACAATCCTTAGTTAAGAACTGCTCTGTTATGCCAAATAGAAGGTTCTCCATGGAAATACACTATACATTAAGAACTCTATTTTCAACTACATTAATGGTGAGCTCAAAGTATTCTTGAAGATGCATAGTGAGTTGAAGACTGTAACTAAGTCAAAAGCCTTGAGAGAATGGTTTCTTGAAAACATTTTACTTTCCAAGACTTAATACTGATCCATCAAACATACCTGGCCTTCCAGCTAGGAAAGCTTTTATGTATGATTTTGGCTTTGGTAATAAGCCAAAAACTATTTGGTTTTCACTTTGGGAAGCTAAACACCTAATTCAATGTCATTTGTAGCATTTCATAAACTGTACACAACCAAATAATTTATTATTTAAGTTATCATCATATCTAGTCAGTCTAAAATTATAAGAAAATATAGAACTAGGCATGTCATTTGCTTTTATTGTTATTATGTCAATGTTCACGATCAATTAGAAGTAAATATTCTAGGTGTAACTGGAAAAAGAAATCCAAGTGCTAAGGGTATTATTATTCTAATAGTCAGTGAGAAATGCACGTATATTTATCTTTTAAAAAATAAAACCTTCAATATTTAATGCTGTTTTGGAATCTGTTAATTGTAGGTATGGATACAGTTATTAAAAGTATCCATATAAAATGAATAGGGGAACATATTCAGAGCCAATAAAAATATCAAAGCATATGACATTATATATAAATATAAATAATATTAATGTTAATATTATTAAAACAAAAATAATATTAATATAACTAATATTAATAGTATTCTTTCTGATCCAACAAATGATTATAAAATTGAAAAACAATGCAAATCAAAATAAAGATTAGATTATATCATAATCCTAATATTTGTTTGAGCTACTAACATTCAGAATATTAAAAAATAATCTTCGTGAAGTGCTTTTAATTTTTATTTATATAAATCCATTTAGATACCAAAAGACTTAAGAAAAGTTCTCAGCGGGAAAAAAAGGAAATATGTGTGTGTGTGTGTGTGTTTGTGTGTATGATTTAGTAAACATATACACACACACCTGAAGGCAGAATTTATTCCTGAATATAGTCAGAAAGCATCTTCTTCAAGTAGTGTGCAAAACCTTTAGTGTTTTAGGATTGCTTCAACATATTTGCATAATAACACTCAAACAAAACTTCAAGTCCAAGAGGCAAATTTTTATCTTGTCCAATTACTATTGAGGATGAAAATAAAGAAAACTTAATGATTTGGTGGCAACATCACCATTGTCAATTCACTCTTCTGGCATAGGTCAAATAATAATAATAATAAAATAAATTAAAAAGACATGCTTCTGTTCACCCACCTCAACTGAAAATAACAATCCCTTGTCCCTTTTAGTAATGCATCTGCCCACTATAATTACTGTAGGTGCAATTTTACATTTTCACATTTGAAAAGTATTAAGAAATTATTGCATGTGCCTTCTAGTAAAATTTGACTATTTTATTTTTATATTTAAAATTTTAACTGTAATTATAATTTGCTTATAATATCAGATTAACACATACCCCAATAAATTCATTCAACTTTGGTCTCAGTTTTTTTTTGCATTTTTGTTTTTTACCAAATATTGAGTTTAACATTCAATAATTTGGTAGTCAGTCAAATGTACCAAATGTATTAAATATGGTTTGAATATTACAATGATCTAAATCAATCTTGCCTTAATCTATTGAAGATGATACAACTCCTAAAAACTCATATTCAAATGAATCATTAAATTTACTTAAATCCCATTAATGGGAACCTCTATGGCAATTATTGTTGTTCAATAAGATAGGTTCTAAATATCATAATCCCCCACTAAGTGGGGATTATTATAGTTTCAATATTTTCCGTGTTACACTTAATCTTTAACTCAGGGCCCAAAAGTTTTATTTTTTGAGAGGTAGAAGTATTTCCAAAGTCTAGATTTCTTGAAAAGCAATTCAAGAAGTTTGAATATTTTCAAGACTTGCTATATATATTTCCAAGGTTATAACCATTCATTCTCTCGGCATGAGTGATGATTGTGTATTTCATACAGCTAGCTCCTGTGTCAAGTGTTCTCTTCCTGCATGTAAGACCAACCCTTACACTTGAAGTGGTTCTTTTAACTGGGTAAGTCACAGTAGAATAGTCACAATGTGTCTTCTCTTTTATTAATTACAAATTTTATCCAGAAAAAAAAAAACTGTCATCTTATGACTTTGTTGTAAGCTAAACATATGGAATAATATGGAAGATGATCTCTATCAATATTATCTATTCAACATAGGATCTCACAAATCACATTAACTTCATCGGATTTGCATTTCAGAATGTCCATAAAGCTTTCTTTTTCAACAATGTCTAATTGGGTTTCAATTGGCAGATATAATAATATATTTATAAGTGGTATACAGAAAAGGTTTTATAATTCATGCATTTGACTAGATTTTGACATGAATAATAAACATACAAGAAAATAAAAAGGAAGAAAAATACAAAAGAAAAGAGTAATGCTATACTATCACAGCAACAAAACAAGTAAGAATGATCATGCCTTTAGTAAAATATAACTTGTTTAAATCTGTGCTATACCATTGCAACATTAACAGAGTAATAAATAAAAGGAATGCCAGACTTTTATAATGGCTATAACTATATTGTATAAATTGCTAAAATTCACATCCAAAGAAGAGACATAATTTATTGGGTTACAGATATTCTGTAATCACTTCATATCTTCATGTAAATTAATATAGGTCAGAATACATTTTTAAAAACTTCTTTTCATATGTATTGTTCCTGTAGAGATCGTAGATGACTTCCAAGAGAAAAAAACTGTATCAAGGCATTATTAAATATAATAAAATATTTTTTTCAAAATACCGCTTCCAGTCAGAACACAGAAATCTAAAGAAAAGTAAAATATTTGTGTTTATATCCATAGGCACTCAATATTCAGGGTGCAGATATGCATTCAAAACAATATTTCCTTCAATAGTAACAAGAGGTATATATTACACAACTATTCTAAAAATGCAGAAAGTTGTAATTTTAATTTTAGGTAAAAAAAAATCACTCATCAATGAAGGACAGACACAAAGAGATAAATGGAGTAATTTTGTTTGTTTCAGAGTTTCGTCTTAAATCTTCACTGTGAGGATAAGTGATAGTTGAGTACAAAATCATGACAAATTGTAGTGCTGGATACTCCTCCAAGGGCTTGATAAAATGTAGGATGAACCAATTTAACAACCCCAAGCCCATTGCCAACTTCCAGTTTCCCAAATAAGAAAATGACAATAAGTTATCTGGTGATAAAAGGGATTTTCTTTAAGAAGAGATGTAGCCTTGGAAAGGTGTTTCTTCTTTTTAAAAGAAGGTGCATATCTGTTATTTATCCACTCCTCTGTGTGGGTGAAGGTAAAGTGTTTTTTCCTCCTCAAACCAAGTAAGGAACCAGTGAAAGAACCCCCAGACACATAGGTGGTACTTGTCAGAAAGGATGCAATTTATTCCTAGATAGACTCTTATAAACTGCAGAAACTTGTTGACTGCTATTAAAGCAGCTCACACACGCGTTCTTTAGAGTTGAAGCATATATAATGAAGTTGCCCTAGACAATAGGGTTATGAGAGAGGGCTGCAATGAGTATGAGCTGCATTTCATTAATAATCTGGCAAGACTGTAGTTTTTCTATGGTTCGAATGTACACAATAGAGGATGGATGGGCTAGTCTTGAATGGATTTGGCACAAAATGACTGCTTGTCAGGTTGAAGGAACCCCTAGAGTAAACTCCAGAAAGAAGGATCTGACTTTGTGTCATGAAAAGCTGGTCAAAGAGTACATTGTTCACCTCACGGAATGGTGCATTTCAGTGGTTCAAAGTTGGAGGCATGGGGGCAGGCCGATATCCAAAGAACCTACCTAAATGCTCTGAAAGAGCAAGAACCATTGGTTGGGCATCTGAAAGATGACATTAAATAGTCCTCAGTGGCCAAGAAAGGTGCATAAACAACCCATGCTAAGTATTACAGCTTTTGTTCCCTTACCTCAAAATAGTACTCCCAGCCTGACCGAGAGGAAATAGAAGCAACACAGTGATGGGAGAAGAGAGGTAGAATGTCAAGGTGGCTTAAAGGCAAAGATCTTTCCCCCTTTTCCCATCCTGGAAACAGATCAGTTCTTCTTGCTAGAAGGGGAGAAGCTTTGGATTGGAAAGTTGACATGCTTTATTATATTATATACAGAGAAGCTGAATGCAATTATATCATGCAATTCTACATATATACTACTTTCATATAAAACAACCATGGTGACTTCAACAAAACCATAAACAGTATGATTCTGAGGAAATACAATCAAAGCAGTGGTGTATTTTGAGTACTTTATTAGACATATTTTATTCCAGTGGGCATTAAAACACTTAAAAATAGATTACGTTAGCCAGTAGCTCAACATGAAGCAAATTTGAATTTCTTACAGTGACAGTAATTTAATACCATCATCTGTGGGAAAACTATAGATGTTGACCTATTCATGAAGAAATTCATCAATTTTGAATATAGTTATATACCTTGATAGAATTTAGATTTATTGCATTGAAGATTCTTACAATTTAAAATATGAATAACTTCTGCTTCTATCACAAAAGAATACCGTGCAACATCACCAATGTTACAATATTAAGATTTACAGTGATGCATCATTCATACCTTCACAAACACTGCATAATTATATAAATATAAATGTGTAATACATGCCTTCATTATGCAATGATTTATATTTAATATGAGGGCCATAATTTAAGCACTCATTTCTTTGGAAGAAAAAAAGTAAATAACATTAGATTTATTATGCTATATAAATCTTTGGCCTATTCAATCTATTTCTGTAAATGAACCTAAAGTGTTTAGGAATATTTATACTCTGTGTGTGTGTGTGTGTGTAACATCTGAAAATGTGCACTCTCACTTTTGATAGTAAAAGTAGAGCCTATTAAAACAGGAAAACCCAGGAAAACAGGCATAAAAACTAAGAGGCAAACTTAAATATATGTCCTTCTAACAACATAGCACAATATATTAGAATTTTCTTATTAGTGTATATTCATAATCAGTATTTCTCATACTTTCATTGAAACTGTTTATATAATTTATATTTTGGTATCTTATATGACTATCAATGAAAATATAATTTTCTAAGTCACTAACTTTGGTTAAGTTACACAGAGAAAAAAAGGCAAGTGAAGAATATGGTACAAAAACTAATGTATAAATAAAAGATGATAATGGCTATCCATCCTAGAATTCCTTTACTTCTTTACCTCCACATCATATCCAGATCTGCTCTTCATGGTCCCACTGAAACCTTTTGTCCTCTAAAAAGTTTCCCCCAGCAATTCTAAACACCATTGGTATAATTATATATAGAAAATATTAATATTTTTTTCATCCATGCTATTTGATTTCTCCTCAACAAACGAGAAAGTTTCTCAAAGGTAGGAAGCAGAGACTTCTGTTATTAATTCATTCATTTAACCTAACGACTGTCACATTAAAATAATTTCCATTGTTTAAATCTAACATCAGTTAGAAATGTGATACAATCTCCTTTTCTATCATTTACCCCACATGAATAGCAATGATTTACAGCAGGGATTCTTAACCTTTTTTGTTCCACAGACCTCTTTTCCAGTCAGATGAAATGAATACTACTGTAATTTATTTATTGCATACATTCATAAAAGAAGGAAATGCTAGATTTCAGTTAAAGGTCAGAGAAAATAAAGATAAATAAATAAATATGAATAAATATAGGTAAATAAATAAAATAAAGCTTAACAAAGTTGATTTTTTTTCAGTTCAACCTCACAGATTCCCTGAAATCTTTCCATGGACCCCTTGGGGGTTCGTGGACCCCTGGTTAAGAACCCCTGGTTTTCAGCAGTAAAGAAAATGCTGAATCAAGAAAAGAGCTATTGAAAAAGAGTATGAAAACTTTATGGCATCATTACTTGCCCTTGCTCCATCCCCTCCATGGTTCAGCAGTGATATTTATGATGGTAGCCCACATTCTCAGTGCGGAACACCATTCCTTGGTTCTGGAGTAAGCAGAGCAGATATTTTTCACAAATTAATTCATATTCTATTTAGTCAATTGTAAAAAGGTACCACACTAATGCAAAGTCTTAAGAATAGGGAAAACGTGTGTGTGTGTTTGTGTGTGTGTGTGAAGGAGGCATATGTGGGAACTCTGTATTTTATGCATGATTTTGCTGTATACTTCCAACTTCTTTAAGAAAAAATGAAATAAAGCACCACAGCAGGCTTTGGGGAAGGAAGATAATCTGGTTTCCAGAGCTATTACATTGTAATAGTGAAATGTGCAGATTTCAAAGAAAGACCATAAGGCATACAAAGAAATAAAAAAGGATGGCCTAGTCAAAGGAACAATATAAAGAGACAGAAACTATCCCTGAGGATGCCCAGGCATTGGACTTACTAGATAAATACTTTCAAACAAATGTCTTAAATATTTACAAAAAGATAAAGGAAACCTGGACAAAGAACCAAAGGAACCTGTAAAACAATATATGGACAAAAAAAGATTATCAATAAAGAAAGAAATTATAAAAAAGTAACAAACAGAAATTATGGGGCACAAAACTACAGTAACTGAAATGAAAATTCACTATGTAGTTTCAATAGCAGATTTGAACAGGCAGAAGAAAGTATAAGAAAACTTGAAGATAGGGCAATTTAAATTATCTAAGGTGAGGAGCAGAAATAAAACATAGAAGAAAAGAAAAGACCTAAAGGACCTGTGAGACACCATGAAGGGAACTAACATACTCTTTATGGGAGTCCCAGTAGGAGAAGAAAGAGAGAAATGGGTACAAATAATATTTGCAGAAATAGTGATTTTAAAACAGCTTTCCAAATTTGATAAAAGACATCATGAATCTATACATCTAAGAAGCTCAATCTAGTCCAAATAAAATAATTTGGAATTGACTTAGCTTAATGGCTCCAGTACTGGATGTCTCATGAGGTTAAAGTCCAGATGTCAGCCAGGGCCACCCTCATCTGAAGGCGTGAATGATGCTGGAGGATCCACTAGCAAACTCAGTTCTCTTCTAGCTATTGGCAGGAGTCCTCAGTTCCTTGTAACGTGGACCTATCCACAGTATATGGCAGCTGGCTTCGCTCTGCCGTTGGCTTCCTAGAGTAAGTATTCTAAGATACAGAAAGAGAAAGAGAAGCCACAATGTGTTTTGCAGCCTAACCTTGGATGTGACATACCATTCCTTCTGCCATATTCTATTGGTCATGCAGATCAGTGTTAATAAAGTACAGGAGGGGACTACATGAGGGCATAAGTACCAGGAGATGGATATCACTAGGGACCATCTTGGGTCTGAATAGCACAGTAAATTTTAAATCGGCATATACTGTCATCAGACATCAAATAATGCAGATACTACCAGTACTGCCCAGGTCAGGAAGAGGACAGAGAATAAGAAAAGACTTTGCTATCTCTAAATTAGTAGTTGGCTGTTAATGGGACTAAGAACACTGCAATACAAATAGGAAATCATACAGACAATGGAATTCAATTAGAATGCTGGTGCTATATTGCATTCTGGAAGGAATAAGTTCATTATATCAGTAAGCATTATTGCTTTTTAATCTCAAATGATAGCTAAGGGGTAGTTAATTCTCAGAGTAATCTGAAATCATAGCAAAGGGCAAGAAAACATCTTTGTTTCTGTCACTACTTTATAGAACTGGCACAGAGTCAATCTGAGTGAAAATGAGAAATAAATCTGTAGGATATTAAACATTTGAAATACAAACTGTAAATAATGAATTGCATGCCTTTTAGGTCTGAAAGTTTCATCTACTTTATTTTCCCCTGTGACTCTTCAAATACTCATTACTTTTAATCATTTATATCAATTATTTTAATAAGTTTAACTCTACTATATTAAGTTCTATGGATCTAAGAAAATGTCAAGACATATTGATTTTTGAACTTAACACTCTTCCCTCTCAGCATGGCATTTGCTTTACTCTCATGACTACTTAAGGGCATATTTATTGAACCTCCTGTTATCACAATAACTGACACATTAATATGGTCAAAGAACTTCTTTGCTGAGATTTTTGCAAGCAACGTTAAATAATTAACTTCAGTTATTTAGTTAACTACGATAAGATTTCCAATTGTTATCAATAAATGGATTTATCCTTGTTCCTTAAGAAAAGGGTTATTCTACTAAGAGGATTATTCTTATCTTCTAAAACAAATAAAAATATCTAAGTATTGATAAGTTCAGATTCTAATTTTTTTATACATTTAAGATTCCCAACAAGGTTATTTTCAGACTGAATTATACAATATGCATAAATGTAGTACCAAGTATTGAAATGTGACATTACAGCATAATTTTATGTGACACTGGAATTATTCTGATAGCAAAAGAGGCAAGAGTTCTGAGAAATAAATATGTTCAGTCCAAGTTTCCCCAGGTTTATGCTATGTGCAAGGGACTAGAACAAGCTACGAGTGAAAGTAAATGACGAAAGTGATATGCTCATTTTAACAATATCTTTCAAGCAAATTTTAATTTGTAACTAATGTATCCAAAAGATAAAACAATGTGTCACTTATGTAAAGCATCTTAAATCCTATCCTCAGTAAATACATAACTTCATTCTATCATTTATTTACTCATTCCATATGCATGTATTGGTTAGTTAATGCTAGGTTTTCTGTGGAACACATTGCTACAATGGTGCATCATGGCAACACAGGTTCAGGGCACAAGAAAAACTTTCAGAAAATGATCTTTTATTACTTGTACAATAAAAGGAGTCCAGAAGGGCAGGGAAAGAAGTCCTATCACAGCAGGTCTCCTGAGGTGGCTAAAAACTGTTCAGGTCAGAGTCAGTAGATGGCAACTCCACATGCCCCACTTTACATCAGAGAAGAGAGACAAATCTATCCTCTTTGAGTGTGGTTTCTATCCACCTCAGCGGAGAGTCCTTGACACTGAGAATTCCTGCCTTGAAGAGCATCTTGGGCTGCCTGTTCCTGATTTCCATGTTTAATGCTGGACCAAGCCTTTTCATTAGACATAACATCTCCCCCATGTTGTGGAATGGCACACAAAGAAAGAGAGGTGAGGGAAGATGAAGGCCAGGGGATAGCCACTTAGATGTGCTCCTGACCTCCCCAAAGAAGGTCATGGAGGTAGGTGGGCTTTGGGAGATGGCCACTTACCTGGTGTCTGTGACTTCCCTAACACCCTCTGCTCGGCATTAGCTATGGAGAATGAAACATGTAATTCCTGCTCTCAAGGATTGTAAAGACTAATGGGAAAGACAACCAATAAATAAGCAAATTAGTATCAAAATTTAAAATATGAAAACTGTTATAAAGGACATAAACTAGGTGCTGTTATAGCTTATAATATAATGAAAAGTAAACGTTTTGGTAGAGGTAAGGAAATCCTAATTTGGAAGAAGACATTCAAGCTAGAATCTGAAATATGAGAAGGGCTATATGGGAAAATATGGAGAAAGAGAATTCCAGGCACGGAGACCCAACCAGTACAAAGATTGAGGTGTATTACAAAAACAGAAGCAACCAATATAACTAGAGTGTAATGAATAAAGGGAAGAATGGCATGAGATGAGGTTTGGAGAAGTTTAGCAAGGAGCAGACCATATAGAGGTTGGCAGGCCAATGTAAGGATTCCAAAATTTATAAAAAGTACTATGGGTAGCCATTGAAAAATTATTAGCAAAAATTGAAACTACCCAATTAAAGTTAAAAAATAATTCCTACAGCTGCAATGTAGGAAAAAGTGGACTAGAGAGAACAAGAGAAGCTAGTTTTTAGGGAGTTAATTTCATAGTTAGGTGAGCAATTAAAGTGGATCAAACTGGATTGTTGGTAGTGGAAATGGAGTGAAGGTG
Organism: Cabassous unicinctus; assembly: GCA_029593785.1. Classification (NCBI taxonomy): domain Eukaryota; kingdom Metazoa; phylum Chordata; class Mammalia; order Cingulata; family Chlamyphoridae; genus Cabassous; species Cabassous unicinctus. Next base: position 33,241 of record JAQZBX010004831.1, read on the forward strand.
AATAAATTCAACATATATTTTAGAGTTAGAATGATTAGTAGTTAGTGAAGGATTTCCTATAACAAGGTAAGGAAGAAGGAAGAACAAAAATGACTCTCACATTTCTGATTTGAACATGTCAGCAAATTCCATTAATGTTGATGAAGAAAACATGCTTATCTCATCTATAAAAATGTCTTTTTTCAAGAGAATTTATCTTAGAGTTAATAATGGAGAGTAAAACTAATATATTTTCATTTATTGGAACTAGTTAACTAAATAATTCGCTAAATTATATCATCTTTCTAGGTGAGGGATAAGTAAATTTTCTTTAATATTTGCAACTCCAAGGGATATTTGCATTAAAACAACAGAAACTTCCAAACTGATAAGTACGGGATTGGATGAAATGGGAATCATCTTCAGTTCAATTGACTGGGTAAGTAATTCAGAAAGAAAGAGGGGTTCTCCTCTTGGAGCATAACAAAATGGTCAGGTCCTACTGATGCTTAATATTTTGAGGAAGTTAATGTCCTATATAAAAGGAACCATAGAAGGTTTTACAAACCTTTCATGCAGATAAGTAGAAATGAAAATGTAAGTTGCAGCAAAGGCAAACTTTAAGTGTATGAAAATGCCTGCTTTAAATACTAATGTAGCCATGAAAAAATACAGAAATACATAGTAATTCTTCACAATTCATAATCATATGCATTTGGAAGCATCTTTATTTTCTTATTTTTTTTAAAAAAAATGTATTGTGAAATAAAAATTTCAAAATAGAATAAAAGAAAATTTTCTTGCTAAACTCACTATCTGTAGATCTTTATAAAAGCCTTGTTGATGTGCATTTAAAAAAATCTATTATCCTTCAATATATCTTTATTTTTTGGGGGAAAAAATACTAGATGACTAGGCTTTCCATTTCTTATTGATTCACAATATGGAAAAGCAAATATTGAGAGCAGAAGAAACCAACGTAGTGCCAAGTAGTACTATCATCTATGTCACTTATAAAATTAGTACTGCAGTTAGTCATTATGCCTGTTTTAGACCATGTTCCCTGCAGCAGAACTTGGATAAAGAATTCAGATGCAAATAATTTATTGGGGGAAAGAGTTTGGGAGGAAATAAAGCAGGATAAAGGAGGGGAAAAACTACAGTGTAGTCTCAGACAAAGCCTACCGTTGGTCTGACCCATAGGTATAAACTGAATCAGAGTTGTTCTTCAAGACAAGGGAATCTACTTTTGTCTTGCCATAGGCAGCCTGACCTTGGCCAAGAGCAAGTCTCTGGATAAGAGGGGTAGATATCAATCAACAAAATTCATAGCAACTTCCAATGGGCACACTGACCTGGTAAAGGAACAGCAATAGCATCTACAACTCTCTCTCCCCTCACATGAAATCAAGGCACATCCTTCAAATACAGCTCTTAAATATTTCTTCATCTGGTTCCATCTTTCAATCTTTCAACATTGAGTACACAGTTAGCTGTGGGTTTTTCATATATTCCCTATATTATCTTGAGAAAGTTTCCTTTAATTCCTACATTTTGGAACATCTTTATCAAGAAAGAATGCTCTGTTTTGTCAAATGCCTTTTCTATATCAATCAAGATGATCATGTGATTTTTCTTCTTTGATTAATGTGGTGTATTACACTGATTGATTTTCTTGTGTTGAATCACACTTGCATGCCTAGGATAAAACTCACTTTTAATGTGTTGTTGGATTTGACTAGTGAGTATTTTGTTGAGGACTTTTGCATTTGAAATTCATTAGGAAAATGGGCTATAATTTTTTTGTAATATCTTTATCTGGCTGAGGAGAAGAACCCTATCATATGTCTGACTGCTACATGGCAGGACACCAAGGTCGCCAGTAGCCAAATTTGGTGAGAAAGCATTTTCTGATGGTGCCTCGACTTGGACATTACCTGGCCTCAGAACTGTAAGATTTTACCTCAAGTAAAATTTGAACTATAAAGGCCAACTCATTTCTGGTACTGTAAATCAGCAGCCCTTTGGCAAACTAATACAGAACTATTTATCAACATTGATATTAAGCAAAGATAAATTAATTTATATTTTTATATTCTCCTCCAACAATGATTGTTTTACATTAATGCTGAAGAACTGAAAGTAGTATACATTTGCTTTTTAAATATGTATCTGCCTAACAGTTTATAATTCTGATAATTTGTCCAATTGCTTTTATCTTCCTTTGGTAAAAGGATAATTGAACTCCTGGACTATGTATAGTGTTGTGCTGGGAAATGTTTAACAACCAGACCTCCTATGGAGAGAAAAATCTCTGTTTTGTGTCATTTTCCAATTTCTGTAATTTATGTAGTATTCATTTTTCCACTGTGGCTGATTTCAAACTATCAAAATGATGACACTGAACAGAGAGTTGGGAAGAAACGTTGAACTAAGTATCAAAGATGGGATGTAGCACAAAGCCAATCAAATAGAAAGCCTTAGAATAAAGAAAGAAACTCTGCACAGGATAAATACATCTAATAAACCAGATACCACGATACCAACAAAAAATTACAACCCATGTAAGAAACAAGAAGATATGGCCCAGTCAAAGGAACAAGTTAAGCCTCCAGATGACATAAAGGATTTGAGACAACTAATCATAAATGTTCAAATAAATCTCCTTAACAAATTCAGTGAGATGGCTAAAGAGATAAGGATATTATGAAGACACTGGGTGAGCACAAAGAATTTGAAAGCATATACAGAAGAAAAACAGATCTCATGTGAATGAAAGTCACAATAAATGAAATTAAAAACACACCTGTGGCAATTTGATATTGTTTATGAATTCCAAAAATAGATATTGGATTGTGTTTGTAAACTGGTCTGTTGCTCCAGGCTTATTAGATTATATTTGATTCAGAGGTTTCACTTTTACTTATTAAATAATGATTAAGGCTTTAATTGGGCCATGTCAGTAGGCCACTTGGTGGGTGGGGACACACAGAGAAACCACACCACAGAGAAAGGAGTTTGGAGTTTTAATGCTGGAGCTCGGGAAGTAAGCACACAGAGTAGCAGCGAGAAGGATAGATTAGACTTGGCAGAGGCCCCAGGAAGAGAGATGAGCCATTCACCTGAAGATAGCAATGCAGCTGAGCCCAGAGAGATGCAAGTCCTGGGAAGAGAGGAACCCAGGAAACCTGAATTGTTGCAGATGTCAACATCCATCTTTCTCCAACACATGGCAATAGATTTTGGTGAGGGAAGTAACTTACATTTTATGGCCTGGTAACTATAAGCTTCTACCTCAAATAAATGTCCTTTATAAAAGCCAACAGATTTCTGGTATTTTGCACCAGCACCCTTTTGGCTGACTAAAACAACACTGGAGGCATATAACAGCAGATTTGAAGATGCAGAATAAAAGATTAGTGAGATTAAAGACATGGCTTCCAAAAGCAAACATAAAAAAGAAAAGATAGAGAAAAGAATGAAAAAAAATTGAACAGGGTCTCAAGGAATTAAATGATGGTAACAGATGTGCAAACATACTTGGCATGGGTATTCCAGGAGAAGAGAAGGGAAAAGGAGAATGAGGAATATTTGAGGAAATAATGGTAAGAATTTTCCCAACACTGTTGAAGGACATATATACCTGTGTCCAAGAAACAACTGTATTCCCAAGTGATTAAATCCAAATAGACACACTCAGAGACACAAACTAACCAGAATGTCATATACCAAATAAAAAGAGAGAATCCTGAAAACAGCAAGGGAAAATTGAAAATCCACATACAAGATATGCCCAATAAGATTAAGTACAGAGTTCCCATCAACAACCATGGAGGCAATAAGGCACAGGTTTGATATATTTAAGATACTGCAAGAGGAAAACTGTCAGCCAAGAATATTATAACCAGCAAGATTGTCTTTCAAAAATGAAGGCGAGTTTCAAATATTCACAGATAAACAGAAACTGAGAGAGTTTATAACCAACAGACTGGCTTTGTAGGAAACACTAAAGGGAGTGCTATAAACTGAAAAGAAAAGACAGAAGAAAGAGGCTTAGAAGAGAGTCTAGAAATGAAGATTCTATCAGTAAAAGTAGCCAAAAGTGTAAAAAAAGTGGTGAAATAAGATACAACACATAAAATCCAAAGGTCAAAATGGGTGAAGTAAGAACTACCTTTACAATAATAACATTGAATGTTAATGGATTAAACTTCCCAGTCAAAAGACACAGACTGTCAGAAAGGATAAGAAAATATGAGCTATCTAAATGCTGTCTACCTAAGACGCACATTACACCCAAGGATACAAATAGATTGAATGTGAAAGTCTGTAAAAAATATATTCCATGCATGCTGTAAAGAAAAAAAAAATCTGCAGTACCTATACTTATATCAGATTAAATAGACTTTAAAAGCAAAGCTGTTATTAGAGGCAAGGAAGTACATTAAATAGTAATAAAAGTGGCAATTCACCAGGAAGAAGTAACCATCATAAATACATGTACATCTAACTAGAAAGCCCCAAATTATGAGTGAAACACTCACAAAACTGAAGGGAGAAAAGGATGTCCCTACAACATTTGGAGAGTTTGATACACCACTCTCATCAAAGAATAGAACATCTGGGCAGAGGATCAATAAGAAAGAGAGAGCTTAAATAATATGATAAATGAACTAAACCTAATAGACATATACAAAACACTGCCCCCCAATACAGCAAAATATACAATCTTCTCATGGTCTCATGGCTCTTTCTCCAGGAAAGACCATTTGTTTGATCACAAAATAGATCTCAATAAATTTCACAAGTTCGAAAGTATACAAAGCGAAATAACCAGCAAGATAGTGGTAGAGTAAAGAGCTCCGAGAATCAGCTCCAGCTACGGAATCAGCTCCTGCTACAAGCAGTTGATGATCATCCACAGCTATTCTAGAGCACTTATTTGAGGGCTACAGGGGACCAGAAGTGCATCCTGCAACATCCTTGAAAGGATGGAAGGAGGAGACTGCCCATCTGCACAGAAAGTAGAGCACTCCACGCCACAGAGGCCGGTGCCCATCCTCCACTGAGGCACAAGCTCCCCCGGGAGCTGTTCCATGGATGGAATTGAAAGCACCACTTCCCAAAACAGGGGAGAAAGAGGCAGTTGGGCACCAACTTCAGCTACTGATTAGTAAATTCAGTGGACTAAAGTATAATCCTAAGAACAGTTAAAGTTTGAACCTGTCCAAGTCAGAAAAAGGCCGGTGGCCGCCATCTTAACTCTGCACCTGACACAGGGGAAGCGGGGCTGACTGAAAATCACAGTGCTAGGAGGCACTGGCTTTTTTCCATCTAGATCAGATTGCCACTCTGGCCTAAGCCCCAGGCCCACCTCGGAAAGGGAAGAAGCTGGGGGGATCTGAGCCAGCCTCTCTGGGAAATTTCAGGCCACGCCGCAGAGGCTGGTGATCATCTTACTTAGGCAGCACAAGCCACCCCACAAGCTATTCTGTGGCAGGAATAGGAAGCTCCATTTCCCAAAAACTGGAGGAAGGGATGTTTGGCCACCGATTTCAGCTACTGACTAGTGAATTCAGCTGTCTAAAGTATAACCCTAAGAACAGATAAAGTTTCAGCCTTTCCAAGTCAGAAGGAGGCTGGTAGCCAATATTTTGACTCCACCTCCAGCATGAGGGGAAGCAGGGCTGACTAAAAATCAGAGTGATGGTAGAGAATGGTTTCTTTCACCCAGATTGGCCTGCCGCCCTAGCCTAGGATTCAACCCCACCTCTAGCAGGGAAGAAGCTGATGGGCCCTGCATCAGCCTATCCAAGTGTATTAGTCAGGGTTCTCTCGGGAAACAGAATCAACAGGAGATATTGTCAATAATATAAGATTTTATAAGAGTTTCTCACACGACCGTGGGGATGCACAAGTCCAGGTTCCACAGGCAGGCTGCAAAGTCAGGGGCTACGATGAAAGTGTGATGAAAGGTCCTTGAAGAATTTCTGGGAGAAGTTGGCTGACCAAAGTCGAGCTGGGAAATTCTCTCTGAATGTTGAAATCACTTCCCCTTTTAAGGCACTCAACTGATTGGATAAAAGCATCATCCATTGCTGATGCAATCTCCGTGATTGATGCAGATGTAATCAGCCATCCATTCAGTAAACTCACTGGTGATCAAGTCCATAAATGCTCTTGTATTACAATTAGTCCAGTGCTTGCTGGACCTAACACCTGGACTCAATTACCTAGCCAAGTTGACACATTATCTTAACCATTACACCAGGTAATTGCAGGTACATTTAGGTGGCACAAACTGAATAATTGGAAGTCTACCAGGACAACTGTGGACATCTTGGACCTGCACTGCATAGATTGCTGCCCACACCTGCAAATCCATCCCCACCTCAGGAGGGGAGAAAGGGATGCGTAGCTTCATCACTCTCTCTGGGCAACTACAGTCTAGGCCTGATGATTTGGATTATTCCACAGAGCTGTGGCTCTGTCCCTAGCCCTGGCAAAAGAGAAAGGTGGGAGATGCTTCATTTGTCCTTGGTGCAATGAGGGTATCTTGAGCTTCCACAGCTTATAGCACCAACTACATCCTTGGCTCCTGCTACATAACCAGCAAGGGAGAAAGGGCAGGAAGCCCTAAACTAAAGAGAAAAACTGCACCCAGAATAAATACATCTCGTAAGCCAGATGCCAAGACACCAACAAAAAATTGCAATCCACACCAAGAAACAGGAAGATATGGCCCAGCTAAAGAAACAAGATAAGCCTCCAGATGACATAAAGGAGTTGAGATAACTAATCATAGATGTTCAAACAAATATCCTTAATAAATTCAGTGAGATAGCTAAAGAAATTAAGGATATTAAGAAGACATTGAAGGAGCACAAAGAAGAATTTGAAAGCATACATAAAAATAGCAGATCTTATGGGAATGGAAGGTGCAATAAATTAAAGATACACTGGAATCATATAGTAGCCGACTTGAGGAGGCAGAAGAAAGGATTGGTAAGCTTGGAGAAATGGCCTCTGAAAGTGAACATACAAAAGAACAGATGAAGAAAAGATTGGAAAAACTTTAACAAGGTCTCAGGGAACTAAAGGACAACAAGAGATGTGCAAACATACGTGTCATGGGTGTCCCAAAAGGAGAAGAGAAGGGAAAAGTGGCAGAAGAAATATTTAAAGAAATAATGGTAGCACATTTCCCAACCCCACTGAAGGACATAGATATCCATGTCCAAGAAGCACGACGTACTCCTATCCGAAAAAAAATCTGAATAGATCAACTCTGAGACACATACTAATCAGAATGTCAAATGCCAAAGACAGAGAGATAATTCTGAGAGCAGCAAAACAAAAGCAATGCATAACATATAAGAAATACCCAATAAGATTAAGTACTGATTTCTCACCAGAAACCATGGAGGCAAGAAGACAGTGGTATGACGTATTTAATATACTGCAAGAGAAAAACTTCCAGCCAAGAATCTTATATCCAGGAAGATTGTATTTCAAAAATGAGGGTAAGTTTAGGATATTCATAGATAAACAGAAACTGAGAGAGTTTGTAACCTAGCAACCTGCTCTGCAGGAAATACTAAAGGGTGTGCTACAGCCTGAAAAGAAAAGACAGGAGAGAGAAGCCTGGAAGAGAGTCTAGAAATGAAGATTATATCAGTAAGAGTAACTAAAAGTGTCAAAAGAGTGGTGAAAATAAAATATGACAGATAAAACCCAAATATTCAAGAATAAACTTAACCAACAGTGTAAAGCACTCGTATTTAGAAAACTACAACTCATTGTTAAAAGAAATTTTTAAAAAGACATAAATAACTGGAAGAACATTCCATGCTTATGGATTGAAAGACTAAATATCATTAAGACGTCAATTCTACTCAAATTGATATACAGATTCAATGCAATCTCAATAAAAATTCCACCAACATTTTTTAAATAAATAGAAAACATGATTACCCAATTTATTTGGAAGGGCAAGGGGTCCTGAATAGCCAGAAACATCTTAAAAAGGAAAAGTGAAGTTGGAAGACTCTGAATTTCCAGACTTTAAGTTGTAATACCTAACTACAGTGGTAAAAACAGCATGGTACTGGCATAAAGACAGACACATAGAGCCAATGGAACCAAACTGATAGTTAAAAAACAGACTCTCACATCTATGGTCAAGTAATTTTTGACTAGCCTGTCAAACCCAACCAGCTCAGGCAGAACAGTCCATTCAACAAAGGGTGCTGAGAAAATGGGATATCCATAGGAAAAGAAGGAAAGAGGACCCCTAGCTCACACCCTATACAAAAATTAACTGAAAATGAATAAAGAAACCTAGATATAAAAGCAAGAACCATAAAGCTTCTAGAAGAAAATGTAGGAAAATATCTTCAAGCCCTGGTGGTAGGTTGTGGATTCTTAAGGGAGATAAGAGGAGGACTGAGATGGACTACTGATATTTAATGTATGTAGAAGTTTTAATTAACTTTACTGTAAAAGTGTGGAAATGTACAGAGTTGATGATAACTCATATAGTGAGTAACAGCTGCTTTATAAATGGGGATGGGGCTGAAAATGGTAGTCTAGGGATGTAAATGCCAGTTGACGAATAATCTAGGGACTGAATAGCACAGTAAACCCAGAGGTGGATGAGAATAGTGGTTGATGGTAACATGCAAGAGTGTCCTTTGTGAGCTAGAGCAGATGTACATCAGTATTGCAGAGTGGTGGGAATGTGGAGAAGTATGGGAAAAATACAACTGGAGTGACCTATGGAGTGTGGTTCACAGTAATAATGTAATATTCTTGCACCTATGCCAAAGATGTACTTTGCTGACAATTGGGGATATGAAAAATGTGTGCCAAATATATTTTGTGGAACTTGTAATAATCAGATGATATTATCTCATAATCTGTAACAAATGTTCCACCACGGTGTGGATAGAGGAGTGTTGTTTGGGAATTCTGCACATATACATGATTGTTTTGTAAGTTTACAACTTCTGTCATAAAAATATATTTAAAAAATAGTAATAGAGTGGGTTGGGGGTAAAATACATCAAATGTAAAATAAGGACTATAATTAGTAGCACAATTTTGACAATTTTCTTTCATAATTTGTAACAAATGTCTCATGACAATGCAAGGTGTTGGTAGAGGGTTGATGTATGGGACCTCTGTCTGATGTTATGAATGTTTGCTTTGTAAGTTCACAACTTTTACTTTACATTTATTGTTTATGTATGTTCATGTATAAATGATATAAAAATAATAATAATAGGGTGGTTTGGGGAAAAATACTTTGGTTAGTAGTAATATATTGAGGATGATTTTTAATCATTAATTAAAAAATGTTTCACAACAATGTAAGGTATTGGTGGTAGGGTGAGGTATGAGAGCCCTGTATGAGGTTATGTATGTTTGTTCTTTAAGTTCAAAACTATTACTAAACACTTATTGTTTATGTATGTTCATGTATGAGTGGTATATTTCAATAAATTTTTTAAAAGTATACAAAGCACTTTCTCTGATCATAATGAAATAAGTTGGAAATCAACAACAGGAAGAAAAGAGAAAATTCACAAATATATGGAAAATAAACAACACACTCAAATAATCAGTGGGTGAAAGAAGAAATTTTAAGAGAAATCAATAAATATCTTGAGATAAATGAAAATGAGAATTCATCATATCAGAACCAATGGGATGCAGCAAAGGCAATGTTGAGAGGGAAATTTAAAGCCCTTATTATGTACATTAAAAAAGAAGAAAGAGCTTAAATCAATGACATAAACACACAGTTGCAGAAACTAGAAAAAGAACAGCAAACTCTTCTCAAAGCAAGCAGAAGGAGTAAAATAACAAACATCAGAGCAGAAACAAATGAAACTGAGAACAAAATATAAATAATAGAGAGAATTAACAAAATCATTAACAAAATTTACAAACTGACAAAGGAAAAAAGGAGAGAAGATAAAAATAAAATAAAAATTAGAAATGAAAATGGGGACATTACTACTAACCCCACAGAAGTAACCGAGATCATAAGAGGATACTGTGAACAATTGTACACCAACGATAAAAACACTCCAAAAGATAGGAATTGAAGGAAACTTTCTCAACATTATAAAGGGTATATATGAAAAATCCACAACTAATATTGTACTAAATGGTGAAAGACTGAAAGCTTTCCTGTTCTGATCGAGACTAAGACAAGGATGCCCACTATTACCACTGATGTTCAATATAGTGCTAGACATTGTAGCTAGGGTAATCAGGCAAGAAAATGAAATAAAAGGCATTCAAATTGGAAAGGAAGAAATAAAATTTTTGCTATATATGATCCAATACCTAGAAAGTCCCCAAAAATCTGCATCAAAGCTACTAGAATGAAGTTTAGAAGAGTGGAGTATACTGTATTCCTATGCAAAAATCATTAGTGTTTCTATAACTAGTAATGAGTGATCCAAATAGGAATTCAGGAAAAATAATTCCATTAATAAAAGCGAGTAAAAGAATGAAATATTTAGGAATAAACTTAACCAAGGATGTAAAGCCCTTGTATTCAGAAAACAGCAATGTATTGCTAAAAGGAATCAAAGTAGACCTAAGTAAATGGAGGATAATTCCATGCTCATGAATTAGAAGACAAAATATTGTTAAGATGTCACTTCTACCCAAATTGAATTACAGATTCAATGCCATTGTGATAAAAATTCCAACAGTGTTTTTTAAAGAAATGGAAAAGCCATTTATCAAATTTATTTGGAAGAGTAAGGGGCCCCAAATAGACCAAAACCTTTTAAAAATGAAAAGTAAAGTTGGAGGATGCTGCATTCCTGACTTTAAATCATATTACCTAGCTAGAGTGGTAAAAACAGCAGGGTGCTGGCATAAAGATAGAAATATAGACCAATGGAACCAAATTGATGGTTCAGAAACAGACTCTCACATCTATGGTCAAATGATTTTTGATAAGGCTGTCAAGCTCACCCAACAGGGGCAGAGCAGTTTTTATCCATATCCAAAAGAAAGAAAGAGGACCCCTATCTCACACTTAAAAAAAATTAACTCAAAATGGGTCAAGGACCTAGATAAAAAATCCGCAACCATAAAACTTCTAGAAGAAAATGTAAAGAAATATCTTCTAGAACTGGTGGAATGTGGTGGATTCCTAAACATTACATCAAAAGCATGAACAATGAAAGAAAAAAATGGATAAACTTAAACACTTTTGTCATTGAAAGTACTTTGTCAAATAAGTGAAAAGGGAACCCACTCAATGGGAGAAAATATTTGTAAACCACATATCCAATAAGGGTTTGATTTCCCATTATATAAAGTGATCATACAACTCAACAATAAAGAGCAAGCAATTGAATGCAGAAATGGGCAAAATAATTAAATAGACATTTCTCCAAAGAGGAAATGCAAATGACCAAAAAGCACGTGAAAAATGTTCAATATCACTAGCTGTTAGGAAAATGCAAATCAAAACTGTGAGGTATCATCTCACACTCAGAGAATGGCCATTATTAAAAAAATTGAAAACAAATGCTGGAGAGGATGTGGAAAAATAGGAACACTCCTTCACTGTTGGTGGGATTAGAGAACGGTACACCCTCTGTGGAAGACAGTTTGGAGATTCCTCAGGAAGCTAAATATAGAATTGCTGTATGATCCAACAATCCCTCGACTAGAAACATACCCAGAAGAACTGAAAACTGTGGCGCAAACAGGCATTTGCACACCGGTGTTCATAGCGGCATTATTTACAATTGCCAAAAGATGTAAATAACACAAAAGTTCATCAAACAATGAATGTATAAACAAAATGTGGTATATACATATGATGGAATACTATGCTGCTATATGAAAAAATGAAACTGGGACACATATTTAAAACTGGATGAACATTGAATACAGTATGCTGATTGAAGTAATCCAGACAAAATGACAAATATTATATGGTCTCACACTGAACTAAATTGAAGAATAAACACATCGAGTTAAAACGTAGAATATGGGCTACTAAGGCATATTATGAGGGCTGAGAAAGTGTATTGATGTTTAATGTATGAAAATATTTTAATTAACTTGACTGTAAAATTGTGGAAATGGATAGAGTTGATGCTAAGACATTATATAAATATAAATAACACAGCTGGTTTATAAATGGGATTGTGGCTGAAAGGAGTAGGTAGGGATATAAATGTCAATTGAAAGAATGCTAGAGAAAAATCTAGGGACTGAATAACATAGTGAGCCCAGAGGTGGATGAGGATTTTGGTTAATAGTTGAATACCAGAATGTTCTTCTATGAACTAGAACAAATGTGCATCACTATCACAAGATGGTAAGAATATAAATTGCATGGGAAAAATACAACTAATGGAATTTAACAATAGTTAACACAATATTGTAATATTCTTGAATCAATATCAAAGAAGGTACTGTGTTAATAATAAGGGGGTATGGAAAAAATATACCAGATGTACACTCTGGACGGTTGTTAGTAGTAATAGTCTGATGATGTTCTCTCATAATCTGTAACAAATGTTCCACAACAATATAAGGTATTAGTGCGGGGTTGTTGTGTGGGAATTCTACACATTATGCATGATTGTTTTGTAAGTTCACAACTTTTCTAACAAAAAATAATTAAAAAAACTGTATCCATGCGTTTCTTACCTTTAGATTTCTTACAAAGAACTAGCAAACTCTTTCAGAGCTGCTCCTCTTTAAGCAAGAATACCGTTTGACCTTTTTAAGCCCTGTATTTCTTGCCCAATATCATCTCATGTGAACTGTTGTAAATTTCCCTTAAGCAACTTCTTTTTTTAATATAAACTGTGTTTCTTAATAGTGAATTGGCCACTTTGCCTTTGCCAAAGTGTGGTAGACTGAATTATGTACCCCAACATAGACATTTTCTTAATCTTATTCTTTGTTCTTGCAGATGTGAACCAATTTTAAATAAAACCTCTTGATGATATTATTTTTAGTTAAGTGTGTCCACCTGAATGCAGGTGGCTTTTAATCCATATTACTTGAGGCTTTACATAGAGAAGAAACTGGAAACCAGAAGTTAAAGAAGGCCACACAGCAAAACTGGAAGTCAGCGGAAAGTGGAAGAGCAGATAAAACAAGAAAATATTGGCATGTGAGGGAAGGCAGACATACAAGCCAAGGAACTCTAAACATTGCCGAAAGCCAGCACCAGAATGCCACAAATTTCAGGGAGAAAACAAACCTTAGCAATGAAGGCACCTTCATGGCCCTTGTCTTTCCTCCTAGACCACTCCCCTAGATTATCCTGGTAATGACCTGGTAGTGCCCCTAGCAGTCATCCCAGTCCTTAATAATACCCCAACCTGACCAAGTTGTGTTTTTAACTTCTGCTTTATCAGCCTGTGCAAACTGGACAAAAGACAAAAATTTTATCTACCTCTACCCCCACCTGTGCTAAGCAACAAAGTTCTGACCTAAAGTTACCTATACCTAATTATAATATTAAACTCTCTATCTTCTGTCATGTTTCATGTTAAGGCCACCATTTTTGATCATGCAGTGTATGAGCAGGCATGATCTTCTACTGTGCATGCTCCACTTAACCCTGCCTCCAGGCCACTCTGTCCTGTGTCACCTCTTTCCACCTCCCTGAAAAGCCCTCTGCCAAATCATATAAAAATCTATACCTTTTCAGCTCAGAGAGACAGATCTGAGCCTTGTATCCTGTCTCCTTGCTTAGCTGCCTTGAAATAAACTCTTTCTTTCCATGAAATTCTGGTGTCATAGTCTTGACTTCTATGCACATCTGGCAATGAGCCCACTTGCTCAGTAACACCGATATCTTGATTTGGACTTTTCTAGGCTCAAAACCAAGAGTCAAGAAAATCATGTTGTATAATAAGACAAACCAGTTTGTGATATTTATGATAGCAATTCTGACAAAGACATAAAGAGAGTCCTACTGGATGACTATTACATTCCTAGGCTAAGTACTGTAAGAAAAACTTGATGAAGAAACAGAAAAAAGAAAAAGAGATTTTGAAAATTGTTCACTTTTTAAATGTAAAAATAATGGGGGGGGGCTCAAAAGATATAAAAATGTTGGGAAATCAAGTATTTTGTAAAACAGTTTTTTCATATAGCATTGTTCAACACAACTTGTCACAAGGATTCCATTGTAATTTTTGTAAAATGTCTGCAATTTAAATTTAAGCTTCGTGGCATATGTTATTTTTCCTCTTGGGTAATATTTCAACAATCACAACAAGAATTTTCCTGCAGTTTAAACATTGGCAGTGATAATGGAAAGTAGAATGTGTTCATTGGCAAGAAAAAAAAACCCACAACATTATATGATTTTAATGAGATAAATTCTAGGTGATTAATTCTTTGTTTAACATGCACTCACTAGAATATCCCAGAAAAAGTTCTTACTTTTAAAGCACAGAGACATGAAAAGGCAAGTATCTGATGCCACCATTACTAATTTAGGTGCAGAATGAGAAGCAAAGTAATATGTTGCAGTTTGTTTGCTGTGCAGCACCAATACCTCTGTTTGCTGAAATCTATTGCCTCCTGTGATCTATGACTCAGCATGTCTTTTCAAACACATAATTATGTGTATATTGGAGACAGTTAATTATTTCCCTTTTGGAATCCTGGGTTGGCTGGAGTAGAGAGATGGTTCTAGGAACTTGATTATGCAGCACATTTCAAAATTGGTTACTGCATCATTCCAGCTTCACAGATGCTTTTCTAAACTCTGTAAATGGAGCTAAGAATTTAAAGTATAAACAAGCAGTCTCACTTGCCAGGCAGTCAACTGGAGGCTCAGATACCAAATTTTCAACAAATCAACTGAAGAGTGTAGAGTACAGCATGAATAAAGAAAAATCTCAAGAAATCTTAAGAATAGGTTGATAATGACGCATACTTGTTTTGAACTTTTAAATCCATTATTACAGTTCCTCTGAGAACATGAAAAGGAAAATAATGTTGTCTTGAAATATTTGAATATGTTTTTTGAGGTCAACACTGCACACAGAATTGATTAGCCAAATCCTTCTGGAACTTCTAATACACATTCTTTTGAAAATATTCTGTCCTTTTAAAAATCCATTGGATTTATTCCAGGTGAGGTAAGACTATTCCAACTGCTTTGTTCTCTTAGCATTTCTCTCCTCTTAGTTATTCCGCACAGTTCAGTTTCTGGGTCCTCTGGAGGGTATATGAATCTTTATGCTTCCTCAGGTTTCCTCAAAGACATACATAAATTTTATTCCTAATGTTTTCTTCATTACCAAACTGTTGACACTGATCTGATTAGCTATTTTTTTTTAATTCTAAGTAACTTGGGGGCAAAATATTCTAAATACAATTTCATTAATGATATAATATACTACAGTAACCTGGCTGTATGTTTCTTTCCATTGACTATAGCAATCTGGGACTGGTTCAATGCCTTAGTCTCTAAATCAGTGACAAGAAATATAGAACTCCTCAACACATAGGTTTGTTTACACCATGCAATAAAATTAAAGAATTATTTTACTTCTGCATTTTTTCCTGGCAGATAATGAAAACTGGTAGCTATTTTTTCCAAACAAACCTTTCTATACATCATTTACTTTTGCAGATGCAAAGTTGGTATTACTATAAGCATCTGTACAACAGAAAAATAAATTCAGAATTTCTTACAGAACTGTTAGAAGCTTGGATCTGTACCCTCATCATTTGTAGCAACTGTGTCTACACATTAACCAGCCCTCATGGGTAGGCAGATAGAATACTTGTAACGAATGTGTTTTGTCCTTTCAGAAACTGCCTCAGATATTATAAATAATTATTAAGAGATTCCTGTATAAAATATCATGTCCTTGAAGCTCAGAAACTTTGATAGTATTTATTGAACATTAAAAATTTTTTCTATAAAATAAAATTAAATTAAATTAAATTAAAAGACACTGAGTTTTATGTGTTCACTATTGTGAGGCCTTACAGATTTAAAAAAAAAAATCCAGGCTGGCTTTCTGATATTTTTTAAATGATTAAAAACAGAAAGGTTATACATTCTTGATAATGTATGACTAGTCATATTTTGTGATTAATATATTTAATGCCTGAATTATTTACACAAGATATAATGGTTTCCATTTTTAAACAGTTTTGAATGTTAGACTTTTAATAAGGAATTGATGGACAGAACTAAACTAACTGCAACTTATTTATGTCTGCTGAAGTTATAAGTGGCTAAGACCTCAAAATTGGGCCATTTGTCTAGAGCTGTTTTCTGGCATGATGTATATCTATCACCCACCTTCTTCTTACTGTACTCCTGGTGATATCCAAATAGTGTTATTATCTTAGATTCACTTTGACCTCGTACTGCACTTATCTGCCACTTTATACTTGTTTACTTGGCAAAAAAAGACCTTATATCAGCATCTTATTTTGTTTAGACAAAGCAATAGTTTCTTCTATAGAAATTTAGAATTACAGATATGAATAAGTAATTGTAGGTACTGAAAACTGATATAAATTTTACAAAACCGCTTCTATTTGTTACTCAGAGAGCTAGAAATATTTTTAGGTACTTACAGGATAAATATAGGAAAATTTTAGAGCAACATTTACAGGTGGCAGAAAAAAAAAAGCCAGTAAAGGAGTAAAGTGATAATGAAAAGAAGTAAATACAAAATATATTTCTGTTTTGGGGGGCCTAAAATATTGTCTTTTCCACTAGTCATAGAAAGGAATAAATATGAAGCAACAGTTGGACTAGCAAGATAAATGGAGAATGAATGATACCATGAAGCTCCTATATTGGCACAGGGACTATATAATAATATTTCTTCCCCTTGAATTACAAAGCAGGTACACACACACACACATACATACACACACAACTACCTGTAAAAATATCACATTTTCATCTATTTTTGAAATGTAAGCATACTTTGTTTTATTGCCCTTTTCTTTATTGCACTTCACACATATTATATTTTTACAAATTGGTGGTTTGGGCAGCCCTGCATTAAGCAAGTCTATCAGGGCTATTTTTCCAACACCATATGCCCACTTCATTTTACTGTGTCACATTTTAGCAATTCTCTCAATAGTTCAAACATTTTCATTATATTATATCTGTTATGGTGATCTGTGATCAGTGATCCTTGATGTTACTATTGTAGTTGTTTTCAGACATCATGAACTGCACCCACATAAGAAAGCAAACTTAATTGATAAATGATTCTCAATGCTCCACTGACCAGCCATTTCCCCCTCTCTCTCCCTCTTTTGGGGCTCTGTATTCCATGAGACACAACGTTATTGAAATTAGGCCAATTGATAACCTAACAATGGCCTCTAAGTGTTCAAGCGAAGAAATAGTTGCACATCTCTCATTTTAACTTAAAAGCTAGAAATGATCAAACTTGGTGAGGAAGGCATGTCAAAAACCTCTTATTCCAAACAGTGAGCCAAGTTGTGACTGCAAAGGAAAAGTTCTTGAAGGAAATTAAAAGTGAACACACAAGTGATCAGAAAGTAACACAGCCTTATTGCTGATATGAAGAAAATTTTAGTGTTCTGGATAGAGTGTTAAATGAGCCACAACATTCCCTCAAGCCAAAGCCTAATCCATAGCAAATCCCTCACTTTTTTCAATTCTATGAATGCTAACAGAGGTGAGGAAACTGCAGAAGAAAAGTTAAGCAAGCAGATGTTGGTTCATGAGGTTTCCGGAAAGGAGTTACATCCATAACAAAAAGTACAAATTGAAACATCAAGTGCTGATGTAGAAGCTGCAGCCACGTTATCCAGAAGATCTAGCTAAGATAATTGATGAAGGTGGCTACACTAAAAAACAGATTTTCAAAGTTAAAGAAACAACTTTTCTATTGGAAGAAGAAACCATCTAAGAATTTTATAGTTACAGAAGAGAAGTCAATGCTTGGTTTCAAAGCTTTAAAGGACAGGCTGACTCTCTTGTTTGGGGCTAATGCAGCTGGTGAACTTAAGCTGAAGTCAATGCTTATTTACCATTCTGAAATTCTTAGGGAATCCTTAAGAATTATGCTAAATCTATTCTGCCTGTGCTCTATAAATGGAACAATAAAGTCTGGATGACAGCACATATGTTTATAGAATGGTTTGCTGAATATCTTAAGCCCACTCTTGCGATCTGATGCTCAGAAAAAATTTCGATTCAAAATATTACTGTTCATTGACAATGCACAGCATCACCCAAGAACTCTGTTGGAGATGTACAATGAGACTAATGTTGTTTTCATGCCTGCTAACACAGCATCCATTTTGCAGCCCATGGATCAAGAAGTCATTCCAACTCTCAAGTCTTATATTTAAAAAATACATTTCATAAGCTATAGCTGCCATAGATAGTGGTTCCTCTGATGGATCTGGGCAATATAAATTGAAAACCTTCTAGAAAGGTTTTCAAATAGTTTAATAGGCATTCTAGATGCCATTAAAAACATTCATGCGAGTAACTTAAATATCAACATTAACAGGAGTTGGGAAGTAAGTGATTCCAACCCTCATGAATGACTTTGAAATGTCCAAAACTTTAGTGGAAGAAGTCACTGCAAATGTGGTGAAAATAGCAATAGTACTAGAATTAGCAATGGAGCCTGAATATATGACTGAGTTGCTGCAATCTCATGATAAATGTTTAATGGATGAGGAATTGCATCTTATGGATGAGCAAAGAAAGTAGTTTCTTGAGATGGAATTATTCCTGATGAAGATGCTGAGAACATTGTTAAAATGACAAAGAAGTATTTAGAATATTACATAATCTTAGTTGATAAAACAGCAGCAGGGTTTGAGAGGATTGACCCCAATTTTGAAAGAAGTTCTGTGGGCAAATAGATATCAAATAGCACCACATGTTACAGAGAATCTTCTATGAAAGGAAGAGTCAATCAATGCACTAATCTTCTTTGTTGTCTTATTATATGAATTTATCACAGTCACCCCAATATTCAGCAACAGCCTTCCTGATCCGTCAACTGCTGTAAACAATGACACAAGACCCTTCACTAGCCAAAGATTTTGACTTACTGAAGGATCAGATGATGGTTAGCATTTTTGGCAATAAAGCATTTTTAAATAAGGTATGCACATTGTTTTTTAGACATAATGCTATTTCACACTTGATAGACTAAAGTATAGTGTAAACATAATTTTATATGGACTGGGAAACCAAAAAGATTGTCGAACTCTCTTTATTGCGATATTCTCTTTATTGCAGTGAACTGGAACCAGAGAAATAGCAATAGGAACTACCAAAAATGAAATACAAAACAAAAAAATACTAAATAAAAATGAAAAGAGTTTCAGCAAGCTGTGGAAAAACTTATAATGGTGTAATATATGTAGACTAGAATACTAGAAAAGAGTGGGTGTGAAGACAGAAAACTATTTGAATAAACAATGACTGAAATTTTTCCAAATTTAATAAACATTATTATTTTTATTACATTTATCATTGAACTCCATGCATGAAAAACATGACTAAAATTATACCAAGGTACATTCTAATCCAGATATTTAAAACAGGAATAAAAAGAAAATTATAAAACCAGGCAGAAGAAAAAAGACATATGATATTCAGAAGAACAAATATAAGAAATAGACTTCTTATCTGAAAAATTGCAAGCCAAAAGACAGTGGAACAGCATCTTTAAATAATGAAAGGAATCACAAAAAGCTATCAATTTAGAATTCTGTACCTAGCAAAATCATTTGTTGGCAATGAAGTTGAAATAAAGACATCCTCAAGAAAAAAAGCTGTACAAATTCATACTCAGCATACTTGCACCACAAGAAATGTTAAAGGAAGGCTGAATGAAATTGATATTAAATGAAAATACAAATCTACATAAAAAATAAAGAGCAAAAGAAATAATATCTATGTAGGTATATACAAAACACTTTTTTAAATATTCAAAATCTCTTTAAAATATAAATGATAGTTTAAAACAATAATAATAACTGTATCATGTGATTCATATCATGTAAAAAAGTAAAATGTGGGATAATGATACACCTGAGATCCAGAAATTGGAAATATATTATTCTAAGTTTATTTTACTATTTATGAAGTAGTATAATATTAGCTTAAGTTTTACTGTAATAAATTAAAGTCATACTATAATCCCTAGCTCAACTGTTAAAAATAAATTTTAAAAGTATATGTCATTGATGTAGAGGCAGTGGCCACTGGAGGTTCTGGGGGGAGGGAAAGGGAAAAATAGGTGTATCGATACTTGGAATCAACCTGAATGACATCGTGAGGACAGACACAGGCCACTGTATATCTTGTCATAATTTTAAAAATTGTGCAGGAGAGTGTAAACTACAATATAAACTATAATCCATGCTTAGTGGCAATGCTTCAGGATGTGTTCATTAATTGTAACAAATGTACCATACTGATGAAGGATGTTGTTAATGTGGGAAAGTGTGGGAGGGGTAGGGAGTGGGGCATATGGGAATCCCCTATATTTTTTATGTAACATTTATGTAATTTAAGTATCTTTAAAAAAATAAAAAGTATAGTTTTAAAAAAATATAAGAACTAATAAAGCAACAAAGAAGATAAAATGTAATCATAAAACATACCCAATTAAGCCAAAAGAAGGAAGAAAAAAAGAAAACGAGGAGGACAGAAGAGTAAAGTAGCAAATAAATTTCAAAATGATATGTTTAAACCCAACTGTAATGGCTAATTTTATGTGTCAGCTTGGCTAAGTTATAATGTGCCGCTGTTTTAGCAAACACTGACCTAGATGCTGCTGTGGAGATATTTTTTTGATAGGATTGCATCTACAATCAGTTGGCTTTAAAGTAAAGGAGATGACCCTCAATGATGTAGTTTTGCCTCATCCAAACAGTTGGAGAACTTAAATGCAATCATCGGAGGATTCTAAGACAAAGAAGGAATTCTGCCTCAAGATTTCATGCTCCAGTTCTTCCTGAGGTTCTAACTAAGGAATTTTGACTCAGGATTTCATCATCAATCTTACCAGAATTTCCAGCCTCCAGCTTGCCTCACAGAATTGATACTGCCAGAGCCCACAATTGTGTGAGCCAATTCTTTATAACAAATCTTTATTATATATTTATACACACACATATATTGTGTTGTTCTGGTTCTCTGGAGAACCCTCACTGATATACCAACCATAACAAAGATATTTTCACATTCCACACAAATGTTCTAGTAGACATTAATATAGATGAAAAACTTTTAAAAAATTCTGAGCCTGTAGCTAACACCATTTTAATGCATATACAAATTCATTTTTCACAGGATTAATATACACTAAATTTTCCAGAACAACAGCTTCTGAGATAGTTTAGGAAAGGCTGTACTCTTTTGTTCAGCTTTTCACACAGTTGCAACAATAATGCTTTTTTACTTAAGTCACAAGTGTAGTAACACACTGACCTTTGCTGGATTTATAGTTGTAGCATAGAAATATACGGCAGGAAATTTGCAACTACTTTTAACAGGCAGAACAAGTATTTTTTATTACCAACTGTGGCAGTTTGATATTATTTACGAATTACAAAAAGGGATATTGATTATGTTTGTAAACTGGTCTGTTCCTCTGGGTAGGATACTCTTTTGATTGTATTAAATTCAGAGGTTTCACTTTTATTTTATGAAATCAAGATTAGGGCTTTGATTTGACCACATCATTAGGGCGTGCAAGACTGAGTCCAGCCTCCTTTGTGGGCTATATAAATGGACCCTCAATCAAGAGCACAGAGAAGTAGATGAAAAGAAAAAGATACAGCAGAGAAGAGAACTTGGTTTTGACGCTGGACCCCAGGGGAGTGATAAGACATTCACCTGATAGTTTACAGCTGACCTTGTGAAGAGAGCAGAGGCACTAAGAAGCCCTAAGACATAAGCCTTATGCCAACCTACAGCTGAGATCAAAAGACGCTGGACCCACTGAACCTTAAGAGGAAAGAGGAAAACTGAACCTTCACAGATATCAGCAGCCATCTTGCTTCAACACGTGGCAATAGACATTTGGTGAGAAAGTACCTCTCATTGTACCTTGAGTTGGACTCTTTAGGGCCTAGTAACTGTAAGCGTCTACCCCAAATAAATACCTTTTGTAAAAGCCAACAGATTTCTAGTACTTTGCACCAGCACCCCTTTGGCTGACTAATACACCAACTTTATTTCAAATTCATAAAATAAAAGAACAGAAAAGGAAGCTCAGCAAGTTATGGAAATATTACTTCTAAAAAGTTCTTTTTCAGACACTTTTATCTCATCTAATTCCAACTGCTAACTCAGTTGTTCCTCTAGTGTTCAGAAAGACACAAAGATGAGCACAGATTAGTTAAATGACATGATCAAGGTCTACTTTTAAAGAAAAAAAGGAAGAAGAGAAAAAAATGCTTAATCATATCCGTATCTCACAAAACCAAACCCCATATTCTTTTTTTACCATTAGAATTAATACAGTACCAACTTTGCTTTTGCTACAAAAACATTACAATGTTTTACTCCTGTATTTATATTGTTTATATTATTATTTGTATTATTAACCACAATCCTCATCTACTGCCAAAATCATTGTTATACATCCCCAATATTAACCTCCAGCTGTCCTCCAATGAATATTAATCTTCTTAAACTACTCTTTTCAGCCACAATCACATTCATAAATCAAAAGTGTTTGTTACATTCATTATAATGTGTTTCCATTAAGTCCAACCATTACCACATATTTACATTTGACTGTCTGTATTAAACATTCTACATACATGCAGTATCTTCTCCCCCTTCTCATCCCACATTCCATCTCCCACCAAACTACACTTGATAGACCAATTCCATATGTTTGCTCATTGTATTTAGTTCATATCAGTGAGATCATACAATACTCATCCTTTTGTGTCTGGCTTATTTCACTCAACATAATATCCTTAAGCTTCTTCTATGTTGTTATGTGCTTCCCCAATTGATTTCTTCTTATAGTGAAAAATATTCCATCATATGAATATACCATATCTTGTTTATCCATTCATTGACTGATGGTCATTTAGGTTGTTTCCATCTTTCAGCAATTGTGAATAATGCCATTATGAAGATTGGTGTGCAAATATCTGTTCATGTCCTTGCTTTCATTTCTTCTGTTTATATACCTAGTAGTAGGATTGCTTCATTATATGGCAGTTCTATATTTAGCTTCCCAAGGAACTGCCAGATCATCTACCACAGAGGTTACACCATTTTATGGTGACACCAACAGTGAAATAGGGTTCCTATTTCTCCACATCCTCTCCAGTACTTGAAGTTTTCTGTTCTTTTAATAATGGCCATTCTGAATGGTGTAAGATGATATCTCATTGTAGTTTTGATCTGCATTTCCCTAATATCAAAGTTACAGAGCTTATGTGAATGAAAGACACAGTTGATGAGATATAAATACTTTAGAGACATTTAATAACAAGATGTGAAATATTAGAAGAACAAATAAGAGAATTTGAAGATAGGGCTTTTAAAATTGAAAAGATAGGAGATGAGAAAAAGAAAAGAATGCAAATAATTGATCTGAATGACAACACAAAATGACAACACATATACCTTATAGGTGTTCCAGAAGAAGAAGAGAATGGAAAGGGGTTGAAACTGAAAAGGTTAAAAGTCTGACAATAATAAGATAGGACAATAGAAAGCCAAGGGATAAAATGAACAAACTAAGTAACACCTTTATAGTAGTAACACTGAATGTTAATGAATTGAACTCCCCAATTAAAAGACATAAACCGATAGAATGGATTAAAAAAAAAAACATGAACCATCTATTTGTTGTCTATTTTTATAGACTTATTTTTATAGACTTACCTTAGACACAGGGACAAATCAGGCTGAAAATGAAAGGTGGGAAAAAGATATTCCATGCTAATAGCAATAAAAAAAGAACAGATATAGTGATGCTAATATCAGATAAAATAGATTTTAAATGCAAAACTGTTATAAGAGATAAAGTAGGTTATTATATACTAAAAAAAGAGACAATTCACCAAGAAGAAGTAACAATAATAAATATTTATGCACCTAACATAGGTGACCAAAAATACATGAGACACACACTGGCAAAACTGAAGGGAGAAATAAACATTACTACAATAATAGCTAGACACTTCAACAGTGCACTTGCAGCATTAGATATCTGGATAGACGATAAATACGGAAATTGAGAGTTTGAATAATATAATAAATGAACTAGATCTAATAGACATTTATAGAGCATCACATCAGCAGGATATACATTCTTCTAAATTCCTCATGACCCTTTCTCCAGGATAGACCATATGCTGGGACATAAGTTAGATAGCAATAAATTTAAAAATATTGAAATTATATAAAACACTTTCTCTGAACCTAATCGAATTAAGTTGGAAATTAATTACAGGTGGAAAAAGGAAAAATCCATATATATGGTGATTGAGTAATACACTCTTAAATAATCAGTGAATTAAAGAAGAAATTACAAGAGAAATCAGTAAATACCTCAAGACAAATGTAAATGAGAACAAAACATACCAAAACTATGGCATACAGCAAAGGCAGTGCTGAGAGAGAAATTTATAGCCTTCAATGCTTATACTAAAATAGAAGAAAAAGTTAAAATCAAAGATCTAACTGTACACCTGGTGGAATTAGGAAAAGAATAGCAAACCAATCCAAAAGCAAGCAGAAATAACGAAATAATAAGGATTAGAGCAGAAATAAATGAAAGAAGGGAAAAAATAGAGAAAATCAATGGAACTAAAAGTTGATTCTTTGAATGATCACAAAATCAATAAACCCTTAGCTAGATTAACACAGAGAGAGAGAAAGAGAGAGAGAAAGAAAGAGAGAGAGAAAGAGAGAGAAGATGCAAATAAATAAAATTAGAAATGAGAAGGGTGACATTACCACTGACCCAAAAGAAATAAAAGAGATCATAAGAGGAAACTATGAACAACTGCATGTCAACAAACTAGACAACATTGATGAAATGGACAAATTTCCGGAAACACATGAACAAATGACAATGACCTGAGAAGACAGAGAAGACCTCAGCAAGTCAATCACAAGTAAAAATATTGAAACAGTTATCAAAAACCTCCCCAAAATGAAACATCCAGGTCTAGATTGCTTCATAGGTAAATTCTCCAAATCATTTAAAGAAAATCTAATACCAATCTTGTTCAAAATCTTTTAAAAAAAAATTGAATGGAAAGAAATGTTGCCAAACTCATTCTTTAAAGCTAGCATCATACTAATACCAAAGCCAAATAAAGATATTGTCAAAAAAAAAAAAAAATTACAGACCA